>VUQS01069544.1:0-20678 GCA_015108495.1 Heterochromis multidens
ATACACAGTATTAAGAACTAGGGTATGTAAACTTTTGATCAGGGTCATTTGGATAGTTTCTGTTGTCATTCTGATTTAAAAAGAGCAAACACAATTGTTTGATAAGAAATGGCTTCACCCAACCACTAAAAATGAATAATTTTTAAAATTCTTCTTCCGTCACAGATATAAATTTCGGTGACCATTGAGTTATGTACGGGTGATGCACGTTGAATATGACACATGAAACAAACACAAATGGGGCTAATGAAATGAGCATAATATATAGGTAAATTTTTAAAAAATGGGATTTATAATAAATGTTTTTAAAAAACATAGATGTTAATAATTGCTGTAAGTGTGACAATGGTGCAAAGTTTTGTTCACCCACCCATTAAAGAGGAGATAGGGTACATACAGACATATATACATACATACTCTATGATCATTATAGTAAATTATTATTATTATTATTATTATTGCAGAACTACTCAAACTTTGTACACTCAAACTCAAAACTACTATGTAACATTCTGGATTACTGTCATTGTTTTAAAGGCAATAAATATATAAAAAAATATAACTTATCATGAGCCACAGTTCTCCTGCAGATTAGTTTTTCTGAATTGCTAAAACACTAAACTCCATTCTCTAAACCAAATTCTCAGTGGCCTAAACTTATTTTTCGAATCAAACACTCTTTTGGCCAAAGCTTAAACACTGTTCAGGTACTTAAGACACAATTTGCAAAACTCATCCACTCTCTTTTGCTAAACCTTAAACACATTCTCAGTCACTAAACACATTTCACACTTGTGTTGCAAAACTGTAAACACGGGCAGCAAAATGTGAACACAACTCCAACACAGCTGTCATCTTTTACACACAGCAACTCACAATTGAACACACATGTTTCTAATGATGTGATCAGACCAATTGGGCAGGATAAAAGTCAGTTCGGAGTGCTAAGGTGGCACATGTGCTTCTACAATGGACAGACACATACAGAGAGACTGAGGAGGAAGAGTTTGTGTGAGAGATGGTGAACGAGGACGACAAGAACAATCATTACTGATGAAATTCGGGCAACTATTGCACACCATGTCCTTGTACATGGGATGACAATGAGGGAAGCAGGACAAAGAGTCCAATCCAATTTGAGCAGATTCTCTGTTGCCAGCATCATCAGGACATTCAGAGAAGAGAACAGGTAATTGTTTCTTGCTGTACAACATTTGTCATACAGTATGCTATACTATAAGTAATGTTACATTACAATGCTATTTTACTGGCTATATATGTTTGTAAGTGCACTTTCCCTCTGTCTTTCTGTATCACTTACAGTAAACTACTTATCTATTTTTATAGAGAGTGTTTGAACTGGATTCCATGGAAAGGCCCCATGAATGTCTTTCATAGATGAAGCAGGGTTCAATCTGGCGAAAAGGAGGTGGAGAGGCAGGAACATAATTAGTCAACGTGCCATTGTGGAAGTTCCTGGCCAGCGTGGTGGCAATGTCACCCATTGTGCTGCCATAAGTAACTGGGGGGGTTCTCCACCATCATGCAAACCTCGAGCCATATAACACTGAACATCTCCTTAAATTTCTGGTTGGTCTACAGGATATTGTGGCTGCGCGTGAAAAGCTGGATCAGTAAGCAGTGCATCCTGTATATGTCATAGTTTCGGACAATGTTAACTTTCACTGTGCTGTCCTGATACGCGAGTGGTTCACAAACAACCAGTGCTTCATAAACGTTTTCCTTCCACCTTACAGCCCCTTCCTGAATCCAACAGAGGAGTTTTTCTATGCGTGGAGGTGGAAGGTCTATGACCGACAGCCCTACACCAGGGAAACTTTATTGGAGGCAATGGAACATGCCTGTGATGATATAACTGGAGTCTTGTCAATGCTGGGTTCGGCACACAAAACAGTTTTTCCCCCATTGTCTGGCAAGGGAAAATATTGCCTGTGATGTGGATGAAGTCCTGTGGCCGGACCCCCGCACAAAGACATGATGTTGCAGAATGAATCTCATTGACTTACAGTACTTACAGTAACTACAGTACTTTTTTGCTAAATACACTTACAATAAACATTTCCTGTTAACTGCATGTCCTGGATGTTGTGTCTTAAAACGAATGTTATGTGGTGAATATATTTTTACTTGCTGTGTGTATGATCTGAACACATTGTTTGGTTTTGAAAACAGGATAACTGATTTTGAGGTGATAGTTTGATTCTGAAAGAAAAGTCTGTGGCTTTGTGAATGTAGTCTAAATTTTTGGATTTGTGTTGAAGGTTTTGAGAAAATGGGTAGAGGTTTCAAGAAATGTGTTTTAGTAATTCAGAAAAACTGTTTCTAAAAGAACAAAAATGCTTTATGTGATATGCCAGCAAACTAAAGACCTGTCAAATCAAGATCCATGTTGATGCACAAACATTGATTACAAATACAAAAAGCCCATGGCTGGTAGTAAATACTCTTAGTCTAAGGGTTTGAAAGAAGGCAACTGGACTTCTTTAAGTTGTTTGTGTTTTTTTTTTTTTTATAGTTCTGTATTTTTCACCAGTTAATGTTTATTTATTGTATTTTTGTATCTATGGTGTATTGTGGTTTTATGTAATTTAATACCATAAAATTTTATTTGTACCTTGTGGATATAAAAAGCCCAGCTAGGGACAAGGGTTGGAAATTATAAACTCTCTGTGCAACACATCAGTTTTATGCTCTTGGAACGATGTTAAACTGCATCATCCCGATCAAAAAATTCCAGTTGGACAGGTTGCCAGTCTGTTGCAGGGTTAAGACATACAAACAGATAACCATTCATGCTCACATTCACACACCTATTGCTAATTTTAGTATCACTAGTTAACCTAACATGCATGTCTTTGGACTGTGGGAGAAAGCTGAAAACTCCACACAGAATAGGACCCAGTCAGTGGATTCAGACCTTCTTGCTGTGAGGCCAAAGTGCTAACCACTGCACCTCTGTGCCATGTCATCCCTCATCCCTTGAAATGACTTTATTAAACAAGCAATTAAATTAAGTGAAGTAAAGTGAGATAGTAAAGAGGGACTACTGCAATCATTTGCTGTTACCAGTGTCAATTTTGTTGACCAATAATTTTTGTCATAGTTTTCATCAACATTTTGTTTCTGATGAAAACCAAACAATATCTAAATAAAAACTAATGCACAATGACAAAAACTATGATGAAATTTATTGATACTTTCATCAACGAAAAAAAAGGAGATGAAAATATTGTGGAGAGATGAGATCCAATCAGAACTAATTAAGTTGTGTAGAAAGGTGGGACGAGTTTGGAAGTGATCCAATCAGAAGTAATTTCCTTGTGCAGTAAGGTCAGATGCGCACATTTGATCTGGAAATGGTACAGCTTTTTTTTTTTTTTTTGAACGGTACAACTAGCTCTGTGTTTCTCATGAAAACGCTTTAAGAGTAGACATGTGGACGCATTTCTCATTTGATGTCGAGGAAAATAACACGCTTTGTAAACTGTGTGGAGCAACTCTCACTGGTACAAACATGACAAACCTTTGCACTTTATATTTTAGTCAACTGAATCAACTTTAGATTTAGTCTACTATAATCTTATGATATTTAATTGACCAAAACTACACTAAAACTAAAAGAATTTAGATGTCTAAATTATGACTAAAACTAAATGACGTTTTAGTCAAAATACTATGACTAAATCAAAATTTGCTGTCAAAATGAACACTGGTTGTTACCTTGTAATCCTACTTTCTTTGGGTAGAATCCTACTTTCTTTGGGTAAAATGTTTTACTGTGTGTTTCAGTATACAGTGTAGCATGAGTGAATCATTTCTCAGTTCATTGGAATGATATTTACCATTTTTCTTTGTGCTATTTTTTTAAGCTTAAAAAACTTTTGCCTTTTGGGTTTCTACAATATGCTCCAAGGGAATAAGAAGTCATGTTGTCACATTTCTAGCAGTTTCTGTAAAGTGTGACAAACATGTGACAACCAGACTTATTCCCCCACCAAGCTCAAGAGATGTGACAAAAGTATTCTGAGAAGTGCTCTTTTTTATTTAGCTCAGCATGAACACATTTGGGACTTATTTTGAAAGTTTTGTCAAAATATTCAAACTAAGATTGTGAGTTTAATGATACCAAATCGCTCCATTCAAAGAGCAGTGGAGGGATTTGAATAGGAGCCTACTTAGCACAACCATAAATCACGAATTCTTAAGTTTTTTCAATCAGCATGTGCATTTTGTCTTTCTTTTTTTCCCTTAAAGGTTCTATAAATTAAATTTTGAACAGTAATACCAAACCTTTTTAAGAAAACATAGCAGAGTCATGGCTTTTAAACAGTTGTCCTGTCTGCATTTATAAAGAGATGAAAGTGAAGTTTGAAGAGTTCAGTTTATTTTAATTATGTGCACCATGGATCGACACCATTGGGCTCACTGAAGAATCTCATGGGCATGGGATAAATGACTGTCTCTGTTTGTTTTTATTTTATTGTTATTTGGCTCTAAAGAAAGGGTGGGAGGTGTGGCTAATGTGCCCGTTTCTTTTGCTTTAATATACTAGCTCTCTAGTGCGACATACAGTAGATCCAAATGCCGCTGGTTGCTCATTTAAGGATATGAGCTAACTAATGAGTTCATCTATCTCAACTTACTTTAGAATAATTTTTTGTCCAGTATATTCCAGCATATCTTCATATCTTCAAGTGTATACCCTCACAAAGGGTTTACATTCATATTTCTCATAAATACCAATGACTGGAAGCTACTGAAAGTGAACGAAATTCTAAATTCAACACCTAAATACTTTTCAAAGTCCAGAGTGAATACACACTTGGTGCTTATTTTTTCATCAAATTACTTGGCAAGGTGCATGCCAATCTTGCAAATGATCACAAATCATATGCAAAATGAGGAACTGAGGAATACTTGAATTTTGGTGACCTCATCTTTGATACAGATAATGATGCGCTTCTTCTGGAACTGAAGCTTTTAAAAATATCTGTTTATCTCTGTATTTTTTGTTACAGAAGTAGGGAAGTTAAAATGTATTTGTAGTAGAGCTGGAACTGTCCCATACAATAATTTATGGCAATAGAAATTGTTGTTGGCAGTGGCTAACTTTGAAAATTTTTTGTTTCCAACCTGACTGTGTGGACAGTAAAGTCAGACAAATGTTCAATTAGTAAATAACTAACTGTCTCCTCCTTAGATAGCAGGCTTCAATATCAGCTAAAACAAAAGTGCAAACCCTTAACAGACACTTTTGTACAACGGTGCCAAGGAACAGTACTGAGTTCAATTTATGCCATGTTACATAACGGAATCAGGTCAGCCTATACTCTCCATCAGTGTAGTAAGCCAAATGGCTGCTGAGTAAAACCTAAAATAATGCGTTTATAAATTAATTAATCTTTTTATTAAATTTGTAAAATAAATTAGATATATTTGTTAGCCACATATCAAATTATGTTTTTTCTTCCTACTTGGATTTTAAAAGCATTTTATGATGCTCAGAGTATTTCCATTCATCTATCATTATGTAATAGTATGGCTTTGTCAACAGCTACACAGAGCTGTAGTTAAACAGCTACATTGAGCTTAGGTTGTCTCTGACCTCAGTTTACACAGGAGTGGGACAGTGTCCTCACTCAGAGTGCCACGTGAGCTAGAGCTTGTCCAGTTTCCAGGCATAAGCTGGTCAGTATCTATTTTTTTAACTTCCAGTACTTTCACAACATGTTATGAAATGATGGAACAACAATAAGAGGAGTACATTATATGTTGGCTCAGCGTAGGGCAGAGGCAGCCTCCTACTCATCCCTGGAGGAAGCAGAAATGGGGAGAGACGGCACAAGAGGCTGCTTGAAGCAGGATATAATAGTGATCCATTTTAAGTGCTGTCTATACTCTTACTATGACTGAAGGTACAGTATCTGAGGAAACCCATTTATAGTGTGATCTTTTTTTTTATTTTTTCCTTTAATTCCTGTGAGAGGCCTGAAAAACTACTGATTACTGAAAAAAGCGTTTTAGTGGTCACAAACTGATTCTACACTTTTCTTATCAAGAGATTATGGATAGCTCTTAGTATTTGCTCCTATTCTAAAGAATAACTGAATGGAATAAAATTGCTGGCAGTTCAACAGCTGTTATCTGTTATAATGTCATTTTCTACAGTTTCTGGGAGCCTGACATAAGAGTAACGCCTATAGAAAGGAAGTCCATCATCTAGCTAAAAGCTACCTGATATCTTCTTTGTGGCCCTGAGGATAGTATCCTGTGTTCTAAGGATGACCTTGGGAAGGTAATAGTTGGCAACATCCCTTTAGGTGTTGTGTTGTACCCCAGCTGTTTGTTCTGGAAGACTGTTTCACATATTATAACATCAATTTCTTGGTGTTTTCCCCACTGTGATTAAGTATTGATCTTTTTACATTGCAGCAAACTCACAAGAGGTAAATAAAAAAAAACTGAATGAGCCCCTTCATCAACTGAGAATGGATATCAATCTCATGATAGTGAATTTGTCTAAAACTACCAGCACAAGCTCAGCCTCATCTGTATTCGAGCTCTAAAGCCCTTCTCTTTGCTACCTCCTGCAGCTACAGAGTGACTTTTTGAATTAGTAAACTACCTTTCATTTTTCTGGCTTTCTCCCTTGTCAGGGATTATTTCATTTTTAATGATAGGTGCAAATGTGTCCCGTGAAGCTCGATGACAGAATCACATGACTAGAGGTTAAGTTCAATCATCCCTATGTAAAAGTTTTAATGGGAATACACCCATTAAAATGTCCACTGATTGAGAGATAGCCTGACACAACAATACAAGTTCAATAAGGAGAGATAATTTGAAGGAACTGAACATGATTTATTTTTGAGTAAAAGTTTGAGTAATAAACTTTTTGGCAATTAGACTCCAACATAGCAACATAGCAGAACAGAGTCCAATGATGTTAGGAATTAGGACAGGACCCCTGGAGTCTAGACACTGATGGTGGCAGAGGTGAAGCAGGTGGAGACTTGGACGAGGACCTCTATTTGACCAGGATGAGGTGGACATGGGGAGGAGGCAGGTCACACCAATGAGAGCCAGAAAGGCAGAATGACAGAAGAGCAGAGAGATTTGAAGCACATGGAACAGAGGCTGATTGGCTCACAGAAGGCGGGCAAGAAAATGACGACATAATTAAGTTTGGCAGCATGGGGAAGTAGAAGTAATGTAAAGAATAGACTAGCAGTCCAAAAAAACAGGCAGATGAGGCAATACAGATCTTCCTTACTGAACTTACACATAAGTTTCATTTACGTTCAAGTATATAACTATAGCCAAAGAGAAGAGATGGAAACATCTTTCGTACCACAATTCATTAAGTCATTAATGAGGCATTTTAAAACATATCTGTTAGGTAATGATTGACGAGGTTCTGTTTATTCAGACTGTACAGTACAATGTCTCAAATCCTGATTCACTACTGTGAAATGCCTTTATCACATCTATATTAAAGCAGTAAAATATAAAGATGAGGCACTGTGCCAAAATCTTAAAAAGAGAATGAGTAACATTTTCCAGTGTAGCCATTACAATTAGTGTGTGAAATTGGATAAATTTGTTCAAAGGTATCAGATACAAAGCCTTTATCCTCAAGTGCTTTTGATTAATCATAAAAGGGCTAAGGCCTCTAATATGCCTTTGTATTCAACTGATAATGAGTGTAAAATAATGTAATAGAGGTTTTTATAAATGATTAAGTCTGTAGAAATGGATTTTTGTGTAAAATCTATTCTTTCTATTCATTTCAGAGCATAGCAAAAAGGTAACCACATGCAAGACAAGGTGAAGTATAGGAGACAGGATAAAGAGGAGTTACTGTCTGGTATTCATCTACAGAAACTGAGACAAGCTGCCTGACAGTACTGACATTCGATCCACAGAGCACCTGATAGGGCAAAAACCATCGAGCAGAGTGTTCAGAACCTCAACTGTATCGAGCAGGGAACAAAGTTGGGGGATTAGGAAAGAGGAGACAAGAAGGTAAAATTGATTGTATATTTGCTCAGACGAGGTAGGGCCAAAGCTTGGCAAATGCTAAGAAATCTCAAGGCTGCACAGGGATTACTATATCAGTGCATTTGAGTACTGTTCATTTGATAGAGGAAAATGGCATGCCAGTGAATAGAGTTGTGATTATAGCAGTACAGTTTGTGTCGGGAGAAGTTCTTCATTACACAAACTGCCTGTAGTTATCTAACATTTGGATCGATACTGCAACATAGCCACTTTCTTAGGAAATATCTGTGTATTCTGAATCAAGCACTGAGGCTTAAGTCTCAGGAATTTGCACTCTCATAAATAATGCACTGTCTTGACTTTCGGACTGTCAGATTGTGTCCACACTGAGCTTAAATCTAACTATCTGTTTTTTTCGGATTTTTTTTTTTAAAAAAAGGGGCTGTAGCTCTAGGTCAAGGAAAAAAGCTATGATTTCTTTGTTGCATCAGAGGAAGAGAGAAACAGTGATATGTGACCAACTCCCTTTTTGGCATCATACACATTGTATGTTCTACTTTTTATTCACATCAATACAAACATTCATTGTGCTGTACTCATTATTAAGGGTGCAATACTTAATATTTCATCCATGCCTAAAGTTGACTATAAGTCTATTTTATAGTACATGGAGCTCTCTGAAAACAATCTACTACTGAAAAAGAAAGAGATATTGTACATCAAGCTATACTTTATGTTTTTTTAAGGGAAAAGAAACACTATTATAATTTAAACTGTTTATATTTGCATATAAGTTATGTTTTATTTTTATATTATTTTATTGTCTAACTAGTGTTAATCATTGTCCATAAATAATTTTTCACTTTTTATTTTATTGAAATTAATGTCACATATCCATATAGCTCTTGAAGTAATTGCTTTATGATAAAGTCATCAGCTATTGGAACTTCATTAATTTAACCTGTGCAAAAATTTCACAAACTATTGTATCGAGGTTTAATTTACTATAGGAAGAGGAATAATTAAATCCTGTGTTGACTTCATTAAGTCTTTGCAAAACAAACTGAATGACTTCTTATTCTGCATTTACAATTCAGAAGTCTGACAAACGAAGTTTAATTGGACAATACATGAGCTTAAATGGCATCAGAATGACTGCATTTTGATTTACTGAGAAAATTCAACATGTTTCTCCCTGTATATAGTCTGATCCATGATGTAATTTTGTGAAACATCTATTCACTAAAACAGAATTTTCTGTTTCAAGGAGAATTCATGACTATTGATCATAAATCTCTTGTGTGACACAGCTCAGATCCAGATCCAGACAGGAGTGACACTCTGAAGAGTTAGCCCAATGTTTGATCTTCAGTATGGTGGTAACTATTTCAGAAACCTTTTACTCATTTATCTTTAACAGACCCTGCATTGTATGGATTATCAGTTGCTGGATGTGGCCTTTGAGCTGACAAAGAACTTGTGGTCTGTTGTAATCTCAAATGACAGTTCCTTTTAGAGACAGGGATTATACATACATTGTGAATGTAGAACAGTGATCGGTAGGATAATGCTGTGTTATTGGTGGATTTAGACACAAGAATCACGATGATACAATATAAAACAAATCTCACAAATGTGACAGCTTCTTTTTCCTCATATTGATATGCAGCTTGCAAATGTTCCACATTTCTATTACTGGCAGTGTAAAGGAATATGCTTTGCATCATTCACATGCATTATTGTCTCAGCATTTTAACCAGCTACTATGTGGGCTCCAAGGTGGTGCAGTGGTTAACACTGCTGACTAACAGCAAGACGATTTGAGGGTTGAACTTCTTGGTCAGCAGTGCCCCAGCATGAGGTTCCTTGATGTGCTCCTGTTTTCTCTCACAGTCTAAAGATGTTAGATTAATTAATGATTATAAATTGGCAGTAGATGTACAGTTGTGCTCATAAGTTTACATACCCTGGCAGAATTTGTGATTTTTTGGCCATTTTTCAGAGAATATGAATGATAATACAAAAACTTTTCTTTCACTCTTGGTTAGTGGTTGGGTTAAGCCATTTATTATCAAACAATTGTGTTTGCTCTTTTTAAATCAGAATGACAACAGCAACTATCCAAATGACCCTGATCAAAAGTTTACATACCCTGGAAGTTTTGGCATGATAACATACACACAAGTTGACACACACAGGTTTAAATGACTACTTAAAATTAATTATTTATTTTCTACACCACAATTTGAAGATAAACATAAAAGCTGAGGGAATGTAGACATTTTTGTTAAACAGGAACCAAAATTTAGCCACACACAAATTCACTCACAAATTCTGCCAGGGAATGTAAACTCATGAGCACAACTGTAAATGAGCTTGAATGGCTGTCTGTCTCTCCATGTTAGCCCTGTGATAGACTAGCTATCCAGGATGTACCCCACCTCTTGCACAATGTCAGTTGCAATAAGTTCCAGCCACCTTGCGACCATAGTTAGAAAAGCAGTTAAGAAGATGGATGGATGCGTAGTTAATAATATGAGTTACTGAAAATGTAAGGGGATTCAAATACGTTTTCCTCCTTTGGAAATGAATAAAATGCTTTCAGACCATAGTGCACTTAAATGTACATTTGTAGTCAATAAAATACGCTGCACAAAAAGTGGGACTGATTATTTTTATTTATTTTTAGGTTATTTTTATGTAATTTGTTATTATTGAGTATGTGATTTAAATTCGTACTCTTAACAGGCATAACAACAAGTGTTAAGGGGTATGCTGTCAAACTTTTAAGGTTTTTGTTTTTATACTGACATTTTGATTTTATGCACAGGAAACAACACAAATAGACAAATTAATAGATTATTGGTCAGATGCCCATCAAATGTAGTTCTAACAGATGTGCTGTTATGGAATACATGCTTAAGCACTTCTGTTATTGCTCCATCCATCTGCTAGAAGAAATTATTGGAGTATAGTGTTTGATGTTGGAATAGATTGATTTTCTCTGTAATTTAACGTTCAACAAATTTCCTGCAGTTATGATACAGAACAAACAACATTTCATTCAAACAGATCAATCTTTTTACAGATTGGCAGACAAGCAAGACAAATGTACACTGTTTGAATCCTGAAGTTAGTAGTTATTATTATAAGGTAGCAGTTATAGCCAAATCACGTACTGAGCATAGAGGTTGATCCTCTATAATCCAAGTAGTCGATACAGAGGATCAGGACTCCTGTTTGGCCTTTTGATGGCACCTGATTGATTAGCTTGGTCTTGCCATTTGCCAAAATGGATGAGGAGCAAAAAAAGCTGCAGTCAGGAGTATCACTTGCCTTTGAGAAGCTGACCTTCAAGGCTGTGAGCTTGCCAAGGGTCGGACAGCTTTGAGACCAGAGGATTGCTACAGCATTTCAGACAAGCAAATGCACACAGCCTTCCTTTGATAGAAATTAAATTGTGTTTGCTACTTGTCAATAAAGGAAAGAAAATTAATGAAATAAGCAGTATTTTCTGACCAAAGGCCCCTGGGTTTTATTTTTCATATACTAGTTTAATAATACAGAAATGAAAGATTGTCAAATTCACTGTGTTTTTAAGAGCACACACTGCCCAATATGACCCAGTATGTACCAATATTAATAGAGAGTTTAATGCAATGTTGGTCTTAATTTTTTCACAG
The DNA here is from genome assembly GCA_015108495.1 of Heterochromis multidens. Lineage (NCBI taxonomy): Eukaryota > Metazoa > Chordata > Actinopteri > Cichliformes > Cichlidae > Heterochromis > Heterochromis multidens. The sequence continues at coordinate 11,706 of VUQS01069544.1, forward strand.
AATATATGGACATAACTTTGAATTTATTATTATAAGGAACAGATACAATCTACTAAAATTTCCCATTGTGGGAACAAAAAAAAGAAAAAAACATGTACCAAAACAATGATGCACAACCAGAAAATTTACAGGCTGATGCAATCATGAGGCCATCAATAATGTGAACCATATACCTCAGTTGATATTTTATTTAAATATTCTATTTTATTCATGTGCTTCATGGTTAGACTTTAGGGCAAACATAAAGAATAATTGGTCCTCTGGGGACAGGTGACAGCATGTCTGCCAGTAGGAGACTCTCTGCTCTTGCAGGTCTAAGGTGCATCAGAAATGGAAATATCTCCCACAATGCATCAGCTTTGTTGTGCTAATAGTCATCTGCGCTTTTCCTGCAAGCAGAAGCAGAGAAGAAGGGAAAAGATCAATTTCAGGTCTATGCTTTCAAACATACAAAATGAATCAGTCTTAAAAGAATAGAAGATTCTGTATTAATAATAATAATAATAATAATAATAATAATAATAATAATAATAATAATAATAATAATAATAAATAATTTGAATGAAAATGCCATTAAATGAAGTTAACAATTTAAGGTGTTTTTAATTGTGTGTTACCTTGAAGATGTAAGCTTTAAATCCCTAGCAAACCTTAAAACACATTTCAGTTTGTTTGTTTTGGTCCATTGTTTGCCTGTAAAATTGTCTCACTAACGGTTTTTATCATTATTGAAGTCCACTAAAACCTTGAGGTTTAATGGTGAATGCCTGTTCAATTCAGTTCCCAGATTGGCCACATTTGTGTCAAGAATCTCTTTCTTGTTAGTGGGTAAGATGAATCATAATGAATTCCTCAGCAATTAAACACAATGACAGTGTCTGAATCATTAATTATAACTCAGTTCAGTAACAATTGGAGAATCGACTACAAAATGAAAGGTTCAGCTAATGGTAGGGTGCAGTTAAAAAAAAACTTAAAAATCAAAGCAATGTTGTACCCATGTGCTTTCTGTTTGTACTCCGCTAAAGAAACCTGGCGTGGGATACCATGTGATTTTGTGGATAACCTTTGATGTCGTTGTTTTTAGCTTATCATATTAATAGTACATTGCAACATCCAGTATTTGTCCTACCAACATAAGCTGGCAAGCCTCTGAATGTTTCACAGCAGCATGGTAATTTCAATGAATTATCTCTGTGACAGCAAAACAACAATTAAACTGGCAGTGATGCCTGCAGGCAAGCAGAGCTGTTGGTAGCCTTTGCTCTAATGCCTTTTGACTTCCTATTGACAGCTACACCTGTTGGGTTTCATTTCTAAGTGTCATACAGTACCACCACTTACTGAATGTCAAGCCAACACCAATGGTTAGTGTACAAGTGTGTTATTGATTGCTGTGATAGAACAGTAGGTGAAATGTGTTTTGCTTCACAACTTCATGCCAGACCAAGCCATACCCTAAGAAGTTTCACTCACAGCTTCTGTGATATATTTGGATAAAGTGCTATGATTGGTCCTACACTGAGAATGGCAGAGCAGAGGTGCTTCACCACAGCAGCTGCCTTTTTCTGTTCCATGATGCTTTTGTGCATGTGATCAAACAGAAGAGGTGCAATCTTTGGAGTATGCTGTGGTGGATGTTTCTGCCACACTCATCCTTCGGGATTAGTGTTTAAACCATGACCTAGTGGCTCAAAGATGATGAGAACACTGTTCCAATCTCCTCCTCTGAAGGCTTGGCAATCCTCACTCTGGACACAGAAAATGGTGTCCATCCTCAATAACTGCCCCCCTCATCCCAACCATTTCAAATTAAAGTTGTTTTTTTTTTAGATGCCTAAAGCCTTACATTCGTTTCATGCCCAGATTCAGCACTAATCTTTATCTAGAAAATAAATAAATAAATCAGCTTCTTATTCAGATGTAGAACATTGTAATTCAATGTGACAAAGAGTGTAATGAAGATTCAAATTTGCTTTACACAGACAAACGACAAACTCCAGCTTTGACTCTGGCTCTTGGTTTCTCTATTGGATATATACACCACAATTAGCATAACAAGACAGCTCAGCTGTCAGTGGCAGCTAAGTGGGTTACAACTCACTTAAGATTCATACCACTTTACCCTTATTCTTTACAATATAAATATTATAGCTTTGGATAAAAAAGAACAAGCTAGTTTTGTAGAGAAGGTAATCTAGCTTTAGTGTTGGGAGAGATACTTTACATAGTACATATGAATAACATGTCAAGTCGCTTTGCATGTTATGAAATGTGCATTTCGTTTATGTTGTGCGCATGAGATGTGCAGTGTATATACACAGAGCAAGCTCAACTGACCAGCCTCATGCCCTGAAGCATGATTAGGTAGACATGATTACACTTTTATTACAGTGACTTCTCTTCCTGACCCACCAAAAGTATTTTTTATGCCTAAACCCGATGTAGCATCTAGTACACAGTTGCACCTCTCTGCTTTGTAAAAATATCGCCTTGATCATTATCCAGGCAGCAATTAATATGTATTCTCAATCACACTGTAATATTGAAAACAAATTGTTAGTATAAATACAAACTCTTTGTCTGACAGGGCTGTGGAATAGATGACCAATGATTATTTAAATGGAATTTTTGAATCCGCACACTTTGATGCTAATCGTGAGTGGGTCCAAGTGTGCTCTAAATTTTCGCACTTCATTTTGAGACAGTTTTTTTAAAAATTATCCTTTGTCAATCAGTTATACAATGTCATGACACATCATCAGTTGGATCCTAAATAAGCTTGATATCTTCTAGAAATCCACAATGACGATGACTAAAAAATTCACAAACTTCTTTCCTTAAAAATAATATGAGCAGATCTTTTTGTTACATTGCACAAATTATTTTTTTTACTTGTAGCCCTTGGCTCTGTTATTTTTTCTTTTATGACCCTGAGTACTTTTCAACAGATTCTTCTTGTTTTGGGTGAAGCAAAAGACCTTGTAAGAGAAAATGAATTCAGACATTTGTGTCTGAGAATAATAAAGATAGCCATCTTCAGCATTTACAGGATTTGCCAAGTGGTTTAAAAATATATTTCTACAGTCAAAACGCAGAGAACAATGGTATTTTGCTATTTATCTACCATTCCTGTGACTGTTTGTACTTAAAATGCCCCTCAAGGGTAAGTTTCACTGGATTGCTGTCTAAGGGTGCTTGAACATTTCTGTGCTTAAGGTTCTTAACCTAAAAGTATAACATTATAGTTTTATTTGCCAAGGATTTCCTTCAAGTCAAGTTGTGTTACAAATATGCACTCAAGCAGAGAACTGCTCAAGCAAATAGCCCTTTCAAACAAGTATTACAAGCACACAAGACGTGCTTCTGTAATATGACTAATCTGGCCTTGGCTGACAACCTAAAACCCAAAACAGTCCTTAATTGGAAGGCTGAATGATCTGATATGAGATTCCATCTTGCACAGCAGTGACAGTGGTCGCTATGAATGGCAAATCCCTGTTAGCAAAGACTGTACACTATGTGACCTGTCATGTATAGGATGGGGAGGTAAGCATTAAGTGACACATTAGATTTTCTACATGGCAATACAAATAACTTGTGCAGGCATAATGAAATGTAAATTTTTTGAATAAATTTTAGACAATAACAGGCATACGGAGAATTTTAGCATGCTTGTTATTATCATTAGTATTATTATTATTATTATTATTATTATTATTATTATTATCCAAATCCCCTTATCCAATTCACAGTAGCAGAGGACCCCTCTTACCCCAGCAGCCATGGGGGAAGAGGCAGGTTACACCCAGGACAAGTCTTGGCAGTATTAATCTAACATTTATTGATAGCTACTTTTATTTTGGGACATTTTCTTTCTATCATAAAACCTTAATTCTAGACCCCAGTCTTTACTGTGCTCTTGCTGTCCTTTCTATAACCTTAGCTGGATGATCTGTTCAGCCCAGCTGGTAATGGTTCAGAGGCACACACAGCTGTGCAGGAGTCGGTCTAGAAGGCACTTGTCCAGGGACCTGAATATGATTAGCCAATCACCCAGTGCTTCCTGCTTCAAGGCTGTTGTCCAGGGTCCCTGCAATGGGGTGCCAAGGCCACAGAGCTTCCTGCCTAAGCTGCTCCTTCTTCCCATGGTAGTGAAGGGGAATAAGCAAGCTACTGTGCTTATTTTAAACAAGAAGAGAACACTTCAAAGGACCACTGATACCCTCAGCCCCATTTCCACCACTTGTTTACTGTCTTGACAAGTAAAAAGAGTTTAGTCCCTGGGAGCAGTGTTCTGTGTGTGTAATTACTTTTATCTGTTGAAAATTATTTTTTCCCCTTTTTTCACTCAATAATATACATGCCATTTTCAGACTGAATTCTAACCACCTTCATTTCCTGTGAGGTTTAGTTTCATGCATTGGAAATGAACTTTTTAGTCTGAAGAGGACGAGATTCCTACTGCACCACTTGTTCAAACAACTGCTCAACATGGTGTAAATGTACATTTAAAGTGGCCCGTTTTTAAAATTTATATGGCCAATGGATTTTTATTCTTTTGTCTTTTTTATGTGTAGGTGATCTTGGTCAGAATTCAGTGCTTAATTCATTGTATTTTGTTATCTGCTAAGCACTTTGAATACTTAATGAGTAGTGACACTGCTGGCAAACAGTTTTCCTTTATTAATGACCCACATCAAATGGTCAAATATTAAATTTTAAAAGTGAAAAAAGAGCATCATTAAAAAAAATATATATATATAGAGAGAGGGAGCACAAAACAAAGCAGAAGTGATTCTTCCAATGAACAAAAAGACTTATTGCTCACAATGGAAACAAAAAGTACTGTCACCTCAGGAAGATTTCAAAAAAACTTTAATTGAATGCTATCAAAAGTGCTGTCAATACTGCTCACTGTATAGTCTGCAAAGTGGAAAAATTGCTGTCAGAGTCCAAGAGCCCAGAAAAAGAACATTCCTCTCATCTTATCCAATCTGAGGAGAAAACTCTCAGAGGATGGGAGGGAGCAGGGAGACTGCAGGAAGGGGAGGGAGGAGGCACACTCTTCTAATGAGTATCTGGTGGGTGTTCTCCTGAAGTCGTGACTTGTTTGTTCTTCTATTATTCTCTGAGTCCTATATCCCTCTATCCTTCTGCAAGTGATGACCCCAGCTCAGAGAAATAGATGTCACTGCAGAGTAATGCTTGTCATGGCCTCCTGTCAGAGACATCTAATTGGATCCAGTCAGATTGACCCTAGATTCTTTCCCTAGCTCAACTGTGACCTAATCCTTCTGAGTGGCCCCTTTGACATGTATTTAAATCTAGGCTTCCATGTTACTATAAAAATGACTTGTTAAAGTTCTGGATACCAGATTAAAATCAGCCTCTGTGACACTGGACAACGATAGCACTGCAGTTACATGGCCACAAAAAAAAAAGAAAAGAAAAGAAAAAAGAAAGGAAAGAAGTGAGAAATCTAGGGTATTCAGGATTTATTCTATATTAACATATTCATAATAAAAATGAAGGGTGTCCCCTTAACTCGCTGCCACAGGAGTAGTGAGCAGTAATGTTGTTCTTGATATACAGGCAGCTCATTTTCTTTTTGGAGTCCCTCCATTGTCCTTTAAACTTAACTGTTTTGAACTCCAAGATAATTCTTCCTGACCCATTTCTTTTCCCACTTATCTGTTGTGAAATGCTGAATTCAGGTATCTAAGAGAACAAAAAAAGGAAGAGAACGTCATGCGAGCATATAGCATCATCTCACCTAATTAGCAGGCAGAAGATAAAAGGCTGTCATTCATAATTGAAGCTGGCGGAGGAACCCTGTCATCCCTGAATTTGCAAGTGAGAATGTTGAAGCTGCGTGATTCCTGCCCTGCTTTCATCTGCAACAGCACAGAGAAGAAAATCTAAAGGGTGAGATGTGTCAGTTTTTCAATGCACGAGTGAAGGGAAATTAATCCATTGTGCTTCATTTAAAATAAATCATCACGATATTTCAAACATACACCATCTCTCCTCCTCCTCTCAAACATAGCTGTTGTTTTTTTTGTCTCATTGTTTTGTTGCCGAGGGGCAGTAAACATGAAGAGTCTCCGATGATTTGGTTTGGTGCAGAGCAGGTGAACCCGCTCTGTGGAGTTATGCAGTGTGTCAACACTTTGCAGAAAGAAGATCAATATACTGCTCAAGCAGGGCTGGTTTCACGCTTTCCACAACTCTACAGTGTTGTAGCAGTTTTTCAACATTTTCAGTCTGAGTCACGACAAGACTTCTGAGATCCTCTCTCTGCAGCAAAATTAGCTTACTGCAGTGGTCCAAAACAGTGAATAATAATGAGTTAAGTGACAAAATCTGGTTCACTTTCTCCTACTCACTTGCACCTGGATCTAACCCTGCCATTTAATGATTGTTTCATACTGAATTTATTGTCTGGGAAATTTTCAGCTCATTACTCCCCTCTAGGCGGGGCAGATGTCTTCAACCAGTCATCTATAGAATATTGGCACCATTGGAACTGATGGATGAAAGGATTGTGGAACTTATAAGGCCTATGTGTGGACAAAGAGATACTATTTATATATTTTACCATACTGACGACTAGTTCTGGCAGTTCAGTTAGTCTTTCCTATGGCTTTTCATATAAATTCTCAATTTATTTGATCACTGTACAATGGGTATAGTCTAACATGCATTCCCCATGGATATACTATAACTTGATTCTTGCATCATGCTGTTTTGTTTTTTATGCCTTTTTTTAAGCTTATTGAGGCAAAGTGAAAGAAAATATTTTTAATGGCTGAAACTATTCATTTTAGCTTACATTATTTCACAGGTCTTAAAGGATTCTGTGACGTACTATATTATGTCTTCCACAAACAGAGAAGAAAGCGAAAATGTAATTAATTGGCATTTGATGTAAAAAACAAAATTGTCATCGTGAAATGAAATCTTTGGTTTTGCAGTCACCCAAGGCTTCTTCAATACTATATGAGAACATCAAGATGTGTTTCACCCTGAACATGTCCTATTAACCCTAAATGATTTTAATGAATGGACTTTTATCATCAATGAAATATGACCTTTAACTTTATCTTGAGGTTTCTACCTAAAAACCTTATAGACATTGTAGACTCACACAATTAGGTCTGTAATGTGTAGAGGTAGGCGTATCATTGTCAAGGTCTACAATCAAGAGACACCTTCATGAATGAAAACACAGAGAGTTTACAACAATGTACAAACCACTGGTTGCACTAAAGTACAAGAAGGTCAGATTTGACTTTGCCAGAAAACATCTTAAAGAGTCTACTCAGTTTTGAAAAAACAGCTCATGATCTGAAGCATACCACATCATCTGTCAAACATGTGGAGGCAATGTTATGACATGAGTATGTATGGCTACCAGTGGAAGCAGGCCACTAGTGTTTACTGATTATGTGGTTCCTGATAGAAGTAGCAGGATGAATTCTAAAACATGCAGGGCTACACGCTCAGATTCCCCCAAGTGCTGCAAAACCAGTCCAAATGGTTAATGGCCTAAAGCATACTGCTAAAGCAAACCCAAAAGTTTCTCAAGGCAAAAAAAATTGATATTTTTTAATGACCAAGTTAGTCACCTGATCTCAACCCAATAAAGCATGTTTTTTTCAGTTATTAAATACAAAACTGAATGCAGAAATCCATGGGTTCTAGACCTCAGGAAGTCATTGACTGTAAAGGATTTTCAATAAAGTAAAGGGATTCAAGATTTAAAACAATCCCTATATTTAAAATTATGTTAGTTTGTCCATTTATTTTTGAGCCTGACTGTAATTTGTGTCCTGAAGGTGGCAAACATAAATGCATATAATTATACTGTTATTTGGAAACATATATAGATATACAGATTTTAACACATTATAGTCATTGAACTCAAATCTCAAATTGATTTTGTATCGTTCCCTATTCTGACGAATGTAGATAAGGTTCTAACACAGAGAAGTCTGGCAAGGGACCCAGTGCTTGCATACTGGCAGAGGAGCAGGCTAGCGTGACAGACATTGAAGCTGAGTGGATGGGCTGTGGGTCTTCTCCTGAGCTACATTCATATGAGGATGTCGACCAAAACAGTAAACAGCCACTGTTTCTTGCACTAGAGTGTTATACAATTTATGAAAAGAGAAAAAACACTTAACTTTGTTGCATGATGGATGGTTGCAAGTGTTCACTTCCATTCTTCATGAATTTCTTCACAAATAAAATTTTAACAAATAGAGAAAAATAATTATTCATAACCGTCTCACAGACGTATCATTACGTACAGCTGCTTTCAATAGTATTGATATTTATTTAGACTCTTTCTCTCTGATTGATCTTTCTGATTTAACTTTAATAATTACTTCCTCCAAACCATCAATGTGTCTATTAGACCCCATTCCTACACGTCTGCTCAAAGAAGTCCTACCATTAATTGATGCTTCATTTTTAAACATTATCAGTCTATCTCTATTACTGGGCTATGTACCACAGGCCTTTAAGGTGGCAGTAATTAAACCATTACTTAAAAAGCCATCACTTGACCCAGCTGTTTTAGCTAATTATAGACCAATCTCCAACCTTCCTTTTATCTCCAAAATTATTGAAAGAGTAGTTGTAAAACAGCTAACTGATCATCTGCAGAGGAATGGTTTATTTGAAGAGTTTCAGTCAGGATTCAGAACTCATCATAGTACAGAAACAGCATTAGTGAAGGTTACAAATGATCTTCTTATGGCCTCTGACTGTGGACTCATCTCTGTGCTTGCCCTACTTGACCTCAGTGCAGCGTTCGATACTGTTGATCATCATATTCTATTACAGAGATTAGAGCATGTCGTAGGTATTAAAGGTACTGTGCTGCAGTGGTTTGAATCATATCTATCTAATAGACTCCAATTTGTTCATGTAAATGGGGAGTCTTCTTCACACACTAAGGTTAAT
>VUQS01069545.1:0-10927 GCA_015108495.1 Heterochromis multidens
CCAGTTATTACAAATGCTTAATTGCAGTTCTTGCTGCCAGGGATGGAACAACCAGTTATTAGGTTTAGGGGGCAATTACTTTTTCACACAGGGCCAGGTAGGTTTGGATAGCTTTTTTCCCTTAATAAATGAAATCATCATTTAAAAAACTGCATTTTGTATTTACTCAGGTTATCTTTGTCTAATATGAAAATTTGTTTGATGATCTGAAACATGTAAGTGTGACAAATATGCAAAAAGCTAAGACACATGTAATGTAACAGCAATGATAATACTAATAATAAAGAATAAATAAACACACGAACAAGATGAGCCTATAGAGAATTTATAGAGTTCTTGTTCTTGGAAGAACAAATATGTTTGGTACAATGTCGCATTCAGATCGTAATTCTGATTGCAAAAACTACCAAACAAGACAGGTATTTAAAATTTAAAAAAAAAAAGCTAAGAAATCAGGAAGGGGGCAAATACTTTTTCACACCACTGTATGACCTTTGTAATGTATGACTCTTGGATTCTAACAGACATGCTACAGTAATCACATATACAACTATGTGTGGAAGATTGGAACTACGTAAACGTCATGGATACTTACATGGATACAGATCTATAAACTTGAATACTTTTGGATCTTTCCGGATACACCTCCTTTCTGTACTTGACCTGGAATTCATGGATATCTCATTCACTCCTGTATGTGACAGATAAAAAACTGTATACTACTGGATCTTTTCGGGATTATACAGGCTTAAGATTTGGTGGTGGGGTGAGTTTACAGTAAACTACAAGTTAAGATAAGTTAGGATCTCTGACAAAGAAAAATCACTTCATGGAAGGATCTGTGTCTGATCCTTGATATTTTCACATGAGGGCCTGCCAAGTCGGTATTGGAGATAAGTAAAAATAATACAATCATATTTTTTTTCATTATATGCAATGTTTCCTGAAAAATCTTTGATGATATTTTGCCAGATCTCCAATCTTTGTGATATACATATCTTGTATTTTACGTGATATTTTATGATATTCGTTTCTGGATAATATCCATACAAAAATTTGTGACAGATCAGATCTTCCCGTATACTCTCTGTAAACTTTATGGATATGTGACATTTCCATAAACTTGTATACTGCTGGATCATTCCGGATACAGGCCCTTTTTGTCCAGTGTAAAGTCATATAACTGCATATTAGTGTGAGCCCTGTCTTGTATAGCCACTCTTTTGCCAAATTTAACATTTTTAGGCATCAAGAGTATAAATGTTGGAATCAATTGAACACATACGTACATACTTGTCCATGCCTCTGCACGTATTGTGATTATTTTTCTTGTCTCTTACAGTGAAATGCCCAGAAGATGTCAAACACAGGTACATGCTGGTCCTTAAAACATTCACGAAAACACACAGTCTGAACCGAAGTTGTGAAAAACACCGCGTGGATCGAAACACTATTGCTTATACGGCCGTCATAGCTGAGTTCCTTTTGGAAGCCGACAACAAAGAGAAATGTAGGGTTCCACCCTTTAGTGGTGGCTCACTCCTTAAGTATGCAAAAGAGATGAAGGTTTTCCTTGATGATTAGCCAGCGTTAAGAGCAAGAATAGAGAAAAAGAAAGGAAAGAGAGAGTCGTTGCCCATCTCTTACAAAATAAAAGGGGATTAGGAAGCTCCTTTTGCTTTTTCAAATGTTTTGTCTCACACTTTTGAGCAAATGTTTGCAGTTTTAACTGAAATAAGTTTGTTAATGAGAAGTTGGTTTTGTGCAAAAAATATTTCATTTAGTCATTTCCAGGACTGGACGACATTTTAATAATTTCTTTGTGTTTGTTTACATTCATGTTAGCTGTTCAATTGTGACAAAATTTTCTTTGAAGATTAACCATATTACAGAGTAAAAATACAGTATGTCATAAGGTGTCTTGATTTGCTTTGCTTTTTTCCCCCGCTTTTTGTAGATTTAATGTCAATCCTGCTCATTTATGTAATTTTCAGGCATTGATGAAGTGATCATTTTTGTAAGGTTACATCAAGTTTATCCATGTTGTGTAATGTAAACAATGTTTTGTTCTTTAAGGAAAAGTACAATAAAACTACAACTTCATGAAGCTGTTCCTTTGAAGTTTTAAGTTTTGTATATGTAAAAAGTGTGAATTTGTTCATGGATCCTGATGTTTTAATGTAGTTATTAGCGTGGTATTAGATAGAAACAGGCAGTTTTGCATTTTGCAGTCCTAATTCCTGTTTATTACACAGAAACTACCAAGCATGTTTCCATTTAATAATCCAGCACATTAAACATAATATTAACATTATTGCTTTTAAGCAAAGCATTATGCTGGGAACCTAAGGTAGGATTAATTCAAGCATTATAATATAGTAATACTATCTTAATATGCTAAAACATCAGCCAATATTACCTTATTATTATGAGGTTATTACATTTAAAGTCTACAAAAATGTGAAAATTGAAACGCAGAGACATTACCTTCTTCTTGCTAGCATGTTATCATATTGTTACCAAGGTATTACACTACTATTACTAATTGGTTTTGCCTCATGGGCATAGCTTTATCTCCACATTATTACCCCTAGTTTTTGGCCCCTTTTTATCCAGTTACATAAATTTCAGTGTAATTCAACTCAACTGTAACCACCGTTGCTACCATGATATTACTTGGATATTAACTGATTATTACTTTGGTAATTGAGTGGTAATAACTTAGAAATTTCCATATTATTACCTTCTTGTTTCCGCTTTGTTACCCTACTATTACTACTTTATTACCGAGTTGTAATAGAAAATGCTACCTTTTTATTTTGTGTAGTTATATAAGCCATAAACTATGAAAAAGTAAGATAGTATTGACATAGTACTGTCAGGCTGGCTGGATAGAACTGGTTTCCATGACCCTTTGCATGTGTCTTTGTTTGTGTTAGTACATGTGGGTTGGAATGAGCATGCCTGTGTGGATGCACTGTGGTTTCAGGTCAGTGTTTTGTATAATGTCACAATGTCTCTATTGTTGTCACAATGGAGTGTTAGCCTTGTAAGTGTTGGTTGTACACTGCTGAAAAAAATTAAACACCTTTTAATCAGAGTGTAGCCTCAAGTCAGTTAAACTTCTGGAATTTTGATCTGGTCAGTTCAGTTATGTAGCAGAGGGGGTTGTTAATCAGTTCCAGCTGCTTTGGTGTTAATAAAATTAACTACAGGTGCACTAGAGGTCTTGAATAATCAGGCCCCATCTTATCTTAAAGACCTCATAGTACCATATCATCCCAGTAGAGCACTTCGCTCTCAGACTGCTGACAGCAGACACCCTCTCTACTTTTAAGATTAGGCTTAAAACTTTCCTTTTTGATAAAGCTTATAGCTAGGGCTGGATCAGGTAACCCTGAATCCTCCCTTAGTTACGCTGCAATAGGCTTAGGCTGCTGGGGGATTCCCATGATAGACTGAGCGTTTCTCTTTCTCTCACCTCTGTTCACTCACCATGTGTTTTTACACCTCTCTGCATTTAATGAGCTATTATTAATCTCTGGCTCTCTTCCACAGCATGTCTTCCTCCCCTCACCCCCAACCGGTCGCGGCGGATGGCTGCCCCTCCCTGAGCTTGGTTCTGCTGGAGGTTTCTTCCTGTTAAAAGGGAGTTTTTCCTTCCCACTGTTGCCAAGTGCTTGCTTGCAGGGGGTTGTTTGATTGTTGGGGTTTTTCTCTGTATTATTGTAGGGTCTTTACCTTACGGCATAAAGCGCCTTGAGGCGACTTTTGTTGTGATTTGGCGCTATATAAATGAAATTGAATTGAAAAATTGAATAGAGGGGCCACAATGAGACAACCCTCAAAACAAGAATGGTTTTCCAGGTGGAGGCCACTGACATTTTTCCCTCCTCATCTTTTCTGACAGTTTTTTCACTACTTTTGGATTTGGCTAGGGTCGGTGTCACTGTTGGTAGCATGAGGCTATACCTGGACCCTACAGAGGTTGCACAGGTAGTCCAACTCCTCCAGGATGATATCAGTACATGGTATTGCCCAAAGGTTTGCTGTGTCTCCCAGCACAGTCTCAAGAGGATGTAGGAGACTACAGGAGACAGGCAGTTATTCTAGAGGAGCTGGATAGGGCCCAAGAGGTCAGTAACCCATCAGCAGGACCAGTATCCGCTCCTTTGTGCAAGGAGGAACAGAATGAGCACTGCCAGAGCCCTACAAAATTCAATTCAATTCAATTCAATTTTATTTATATAGCAGTCACTGGGGTGAATGTCTCTGAGTAAACAATCAGAAACAGACTTCATGAGGGTGGTCTGAGGGCCTCTGTGGGCTCTGTGCTCACTACCCAGGACAGTGGAGCCCAGTTGGCATTTCCCATCGAATACCAGAATTAGCAGATCCACCACTGGTGCCCTGTGAGAGCAGGTTCACCCTGAGCAAATGTGACAGACATGAAAGGGTCTGGAGAAGCTTTGGAGAATGTTATGCTGCCTGTAACATCTTTCAGCATGACCGGTTTGGTGGTGGGTCAGTGATGATCTGGGGAGGCATATCCATCGAGGAACGCACAGACCTCTACAGGCTAAGCAATGGAACCCTAACTGTAATAAGGGAACAGGATGAAATCCTTTCACCCATTGTCAGACTCTACACTGGTGCAGTGGGTGCTGGGTTCCTCCTGGTGGACAACAATGGCCAGCCTCATGTGGATTGAGTATGCAGGCAGTTCCTGGAGGATGAAAGAATTGATACCATTGACTGGCCCCCACGCTTGCTTGACCTAAATCCAACACCTCTGGGACATTATGTTTCGGTCGATCTGATGCCTCCAGGTTGCACCTCAGACTGTTCAGGATCTGAGTGATGCCCTGGTCCAGATCTAGGAGGAGATCCCTTCAGGACACCATCCGTCGTGTCATTAGGCACATGCCCCGACATTGTCAGGCATGGATACAAGCATGTGAGGACCGTACAATCTGCTGAGTACCATTTTGAGTTGCTGCAATGAAATTTAAGCAAAATAGACTAGCCTGCTGCATCAGTTTTTTCACTTTGATTTTCTAACTTTGTGTTATTCAAATACTGGGCAGTTTAGTGCAGGATAAACATGTTAGCTTGCCGTACTATGGTGAATTTACAGTAATACACTATGTTGGACTGGTGCACAGCAGATGTGGTGTTCACGGTCAGCATCAAGGGTAGCAGAAATTTATTTGAATTTAAGCTGATGATGCTTAGATTCATTCACTGAATTCCACCTTTATACCAAATTTATATCATCTAGTATAAAGACAGTATAAATAGTATGCTATCAGTATAGGAGATATCAGCTAAAATAACACAAAGAGCAGTAAACATCCGAGCAGTAGCAGCACAGGTCAGCAGATTGCAGCCTTAACACAAAGAAAATCTACTGGCGCTCTCAATAGAAATTTTTGTGAGTTGTGATTCTTTCCCCCTTGGTGAGCAACTACAACCAATCTTACAGTTCCTCCACCTGCTGAATCACACTTTAACTGCTGACTATACAAATTTTTCTGTTTAGATGTGGAGGCAAAAGTCACCCTGTGCAAGATAAGCAACAGAAAATAGAGCTATCTTACTGTAATGATTGCAGTGTATGTATGTATGTATGTCTGTATATATCCTCATTAACGGGTGGGCCAATCTAAATGAAACTTGGTACGAATATAAAATGTTAGCAATTATTAACATCTATATGTCTTTCTAAAAGATTTATTATAAATCTCAATTCTTTTGATTTTCCTATATATCATATTAATTTCATCATCCCCCTGCGAACACAATGTTAGATTCTCCTTTTGTTATTTAACATGCGTTGCCTATACATAACTTAATGGTCACCAAAAGTTATATCAGCAATGGAATTTTGTTCAACTCACTACTAAAAGAAGAATTTGCTTTAAAAAAAAACAAACAAAAAAACAAACAAACTAGCATTTACTTGCTATTTTTTTAAATTGTCTTTTGGAATAACATATATTTTCATGTTATATTAATATAGAACAAGGTTCCGTTAGCTTTGCACAAAAATAGCTGGTAGAAATGTCTTCTCTTTTTCCACATCTACCGATATGAAATCTATAAGCACTAGGAGGTACTTTTCTCCCTCTTTCCCCTGTCACTCCCATTGGCCCAGTGATGTCCATCCACACTGATCCCCAGGGAATGGTGCTCTTTATTATGAGGTCATCAACTTGCTGTCCTCTTTGCGCTGCATTGTAGTGACCACGTACCTTGCATTCCTTGGAGACTTGTCGAATCTGGCACTCAGGAATCCAGAATTGGTGCTTCCCCAATTCCTTCCATGTGGCTAGGGTGCCTGCATAGCCTAACCCTTTGTGTAGTGCCTGTACAACTCCCAACACAGACTCTTCTGTGACTACCTGCCTTTTGGGTGTCTTGTCCCACTTCTCGATCCTGACAGACTTTTTCTGTTGTATGTAGCAGTCCACTTCATCATTTCCTTGCCAGTGGGCCCCCTCCTTGACTTGGATCTTCTGGTGGATGACTTTCAAATCCATAGTCAGTCTCATCTCAGCAATTTTCTTCTTTATATATCTCTGTGTGCCACTATTTTGCCCTTAGTACCCTCAAACCCATTCTCCTCCCAAATGTTGAGGTCCTCCTTGAGTGCTTGGGTACAATAGTGGCTACTGTTATTATCATAGCTTTCTTTATTTTCTGCTTTTCCAGTTCCAGCTATCCTTCCAGGACCTCTGTTACTTCTCATTCCTGGGCGCTACCAGGCACTTTAACCTCCTGCCGGAAATGCTCTTCGTCTCCTTGCTTGAGAATTAATCCTCAGCAGGCCATGTTGTCTTGTCACATTTTAGAGCCATCTGTATACAAAGTCCATTCGTACAGATACTCTTTTGTCTCTTCTGGTTTCTGTGGCTTTCTACTGGCTGGTTGAGCTGGGACGATTTCGAGGTCAGGGTCAAGCAGGATGTCCTCAACTTTCCCACCTGCTAGTTCTTTTAAAGCACCTCAGTACCTAGCTAACACAGCAAGTTCTTTCTTATCAGGTGGGTTTTTCTTCTCCACTAAGGATAGGGTGTAGCTCCACAAGGTCACCAAACCTCCACCCTCGTTGCTCACCTTTACCACAGCATCATCAGAGCACTCAAAGCACTATAAAGCATAGAAAAGCGCTATATAAGAATCAGTCCATTTACCATTACCATTTCTGCCACTAATGGGCTTGTGAGGCTCCTTGGCTCCAGTCTCACTGCTGGTTTTTTCAGTTCTTCCAGATTGCTCCAGATTGCTCTGATCCATCACTGTCCAGAACTAATCCATTTTTGCGCTGTCTTCTTCATTCTTTCCCTTCCACTTCTTTTTGAGGCATGCAGAAAGGGGTTTAGCGTACCTTTGGTAGTTGGGAACATGATGTCTTACATAGTTACAAAGTCCCAGGATTTTCTGAAAGAATGCCCTGATGTTGGTGGTTAGATCTGATCTAGGTTTTCTCTGTATCCTTTAGACAGTCCCAGTGGACACCTGGAATCCCAAATAGTTCACCTGGAATTGTCCAAACTGGCATTTCTTAAGGTTGAGCTTCAACCCTGCAGCAGTGATCAGTTCCACTACTTTCTGTAGTTTTTCCTAAATGTTATTCCTCTCTGTCATCTGCAATGAACACATCCTCTATGTAGACAGTTGCATCCAGGCCTTATAGTGTGTGAATGCCGTCTTTCCCTGAGACTGCTTGGCCAACCTAAGGGAGAAAAATCAATTTGCCAGGTCAAAACAGCATTTAAATTTCGCAACTTGGTGGGTCTTCAGTGCTCCCTGAGGGTTGATCAAGCTGGCTCTGTTGGCCACAGTTTGGCAGTTGAGAGCTTTAAAGTTAATAACTGGCCTCCAGCCCCCTTTCATGATTATGTCTATCTCATTAACCACCCCGGTCGGGGGTGCACACCTCTTTCAACGGTATGGATGTACTTGGGGCCCAGATCTCGACAATTGTTCTTTAATCAGGGAACGTTAGCTTGAGCAATGAATTGTCTCAGTCTTCCTCTCCCTGCTGGGAAAAAGTCACTTTCCTGCAGTTTTTGTTTCATTACGGATGGAATATCCGCCGCTTTATACCAGGTTTTTGGAGTTGTCTCACCTAAAGTTGGTCCTATCCTAACCAACCTTGCCTGTAGTTTCTGCAGTCGTCGTTGTATTGATGCTCAATACTTCCTTTGTTTTAGTTGTTCTTTAATGTCTCTGACAGTTATCAAATTGTAGGGTCCCTCATTTACTTGAGTACCTTCCAGATCCCAAATGGCATCTTCTCAATACTGTTCCACCTCAGGCACATATGCCTTCCGGCCATCTTTAGTTGTTTTGGGTCCAAACTGCAAATCTCTAGTCAGCCTCTTGCTAGTTTTGCACATATTGACCACCTCTACAGGTTTCTTGTAACTTCTCCAGTTCTTAGCTCCATGTATTCCCTTCCTAATGGTATTGAGAGGACACATGCATCTTCAGTGTCCTTGGGTTATTCTCTTCAGCCTCATCCTTCTCATCAATTTCTATCTCTTTTTGAGCACTTGCTGCTGAGATCTCCATTCTTGGGATTTTTTTGTTTGCAGATTTTGATTTATCTCTTTCCTCCATTGATCTGGAGTGAATTTAGCAGGTGTCCAGAATCCCATATGACTCGGCCAGGTTCACTTTCAAATTGCTCAACTGTTTTTCTTGTCAAACTCTTCTTTCAGGGAGCTTCTACCTGCTTTAGATTCACCTTCATTTTGCACCAACATTCACATTCAGGTTCTGTCTGTACCACCTCTCTCTGAGCTGTGCTTTAGTCTTCACTTGTGCACTAAAGTCAGGCTGTCTTCCCACAGCTTCCAAGGCTTTCTGCAGGTGCTCTTCATTCTGCTCCCTGGATATTATCATCACAAACTCCTGCACTCTGTTGTAGGGAGCAGAAGCTTTCAAATACATCCTCACAGCTGCGAGCATTGCCATCTCTGCTTGCTCCCAATGCAGCTTACCAGATCTCACCCCACTGGTAAACATGTCCACTCTTCTGAGGCTCATTTCACTTGCCTTATTGAGTCCTCTATTTAGTCTATTTAGTCATCCTTTTCTGTTAGTCCATAGTTGTTTCTTGACCCTCATACTCAGGACCTAATAGTAGGGTAGCTCAATGTCTAATCCAGCACTTAAGTTGGTCATTGATCTCCTTCGTGTAATCTTCTTGCGCTCTTGCGTTGAAGACATACTTTTTTTTGTTGTTGTAAATCGTCAGTTCTGAGTCAGTAAACACAATAAGGGCATATTGGGTTATGCTCTGTTGGCGTGTTCGTTTTCTTTCTTTAAGGAATACAGGAGAGTGACTGTCTTTTAAAAGTTTTAATTCGTTTCAGCAGTTGAGATTAGAAGTTACATCGCTGGACCCCTTCCGCTCACAAAAAGAGACAGACCCCAAAATGGGTGCCACAGTTTTTATACTATGTTCAAAACAAATTATTATTATGACTATCTTCTTCCTGGGAAGTCGGCGTAGTGTAGATTTGACCTTTCTTGATTGGCTCTCCTCCTGTACGCCGCTCAACATCCCCCCTGACCTCGTCTTGTATCTGCTCCTTTTCTGAAAGATAAACAAAGACAAAAACACCCTCCCCAAGGTACTTTTCCCTTAAATTATTTATCTATATTCCGCGATTTCCAGTCCCTGTTTATGCTAAATTATTTTGAAATATCCCAACACAAACAAATTTCACAACACGTACAGATACTTGTAGTTTTGCTGCCAAGACCACAGAAGTGGGGGTTTCATCCAGCAATTCCTGCTCCTCTGAGTCACTCTCAAGGGTTTTATTCTCCTCTTCTTCTGCTCTTCTTCCTCCTCACGATCCCCTCCAGTTGGCGGAATTGATCCTTGTCCAATTTCGCCAACTGCTTGTGCAGTTGGTTTTAACATTTGTCACTCTTGAGTCAGGGATCAGTGATCAACTGGTTGGGCTACTCTGCACCATCGTCTAGAGCTAGTTAGTTCTCCCTCAATGCTTGCTGTCCTCCTGCCTGGTCCTGGTGATTCCTCTGGGTCTGGCAACCTTACCTTCTGGGGTGCTTGGCTTGATCTGGGGATCGGGCTGATGGCTTCTCAGCTGCACACCTTCCTCTTGGCTATAGCTGCTCTCTACTGCCCCTCTGGGTCATCGCAACAAAGAAAAGTGGATATCTGTTAATTTTATGTGGTAGAATAACCCATAAGACCCACTAAAGAGGATTTAATACTCATACACAAACCTTTACTATTAAAGAGAGACTCAAAAAGGGAATGTCTACAATTTTAACTCTTTCCCCCATAAAGACGACATTTGACGACCTCCCCTGTACCCTTAATGACAACTTTTGACACCTCAATATATATCAGTGTATATATATATATACAGTCATATATTTTATTGAACTTGTGTTACATCAACCATAAAAAGGCTGGGTATTATATTTCCTAATGCCATTTCTTCAGTTGACGTAAGCCAGGGGATCTCACATCTTTTGACACCGTGTGGCTGTAGCCCAGTACTAGAAACTTTGAGAGAAAGAAGCAAATTTATTACATTTAGTTGTGGAAAGAAATTAAATTGGTACAGTTTTGGAAGGATTAAGTAATTCATCAATGGATGAGGGTAAAAAAAAGTGGAAGTACACTGATTATTGATATAGGATTGTCAGGCCAATTTTATTTAATTATTTTAGCAGTGAATTTTTGTAGATTTAAAAATTAATTTGTAGTTTGTTCTTTCTATTCTTTCTGTCATGCTGAAAGAAAACAGGAATAGGGAATTAAAAATTAAAAATAGGAGCAACAAGAAAAGCCCAATTACCACCATAGGAGAATGGACAATCTGGCGAAGAACAGCAGCCACTGCCGAGCCTAAATACACAGCCTTCTGAGAAG
>VUQS01069548.1:0-16611 GCA_015108495.1 Heterochromis multidens
TGACTGTGGAGGCCATTTGAGTACAGAGAACTCATTGTCATGTTCAAGAAACCAGTTTGAGATGATCTGAGCTTTGTGACATGGTGTGTTATCCTGCTGGAAGCAGCCATCACAAGATCAGGTCATAAAGGGATGGACATGGTCAGTAACAATACTCAGGTAGGCTGTGGCCTTTTAAGCAATGCTCCGTTGGTATAAGGAGCTCAAAGTGTGCCAAGAAAATATCCCCCACACACAAACACAACAAAACCAGCAGCCTGAACCATTGATACAAGGCAGGATGGATCCATGCTTTCATGTTGTTTACACCACATTCTGACCCTACCATCTAAATTTTGCAGCAGAAATTGCAAATCATCAGATCAGGCAACATTTTTTCCAGTCTTCTATTGTCTAATTTTGGTGAGCCCGTGTCAATTGTTGGCTCAGTTTCTTAGCTGACAGGATTGGCAGCCGGTGTGGTCTTCTGCTGATGTACTGTGTGTTCAGAAATGCTCTTCTGCATACTTTGGTATACCACAAGTGGTTATTTGAGTTACTGTTGCTTTCCTATCAGCTCAGAGCAGTCTGGTCATTCTCTGACATCAACAAGGGATTTTCACCCAGAGAACTGCCGCTCACTGGATATTTTCTCTTTTTCAAACCATTTTCTGTAAACACTAGCGATGGTTGTGTGGGAAAATCCCAGCAGATCAGCAGTTTCTGAAATACTAAGACCAGCCCGTCTGGCAACAAAACCCATGCCACGTTCAAAGTCACTTCCCCATTCTGATGCACGGTTTGAGCCTCAGCAGTGAGTTGCTGACTTGTGATTCACTAATTAAATACTTGCATTAACGAGTATGTCAAGTGGTGTACCTAATAAATTGGCTAGTAAGTGTATATCATATATGTAAATCATGCTCGACTACTAGCACAGTATGTATTATAATGCTGAAGCATTGCATAAGTTTGTTTTGAAAACTTGTGCAGTTTCTCAGACACAGTTGCTATAATATATTCACTCTATTTATGGACATGATAAAGCTCTAAAAATAACTGCATAAATGTGTGAGGTAATACGTTTGGCTAGCTGACCTTACCTTTCCCGTATATTCTTTTAAGCTCATCCTGGAACTTATCTATGAGGCTGTTGACTGAGGAGCGGATGGTTCCCAGATAGAGGTCAGTATTGACACTGACCGCTGACCAATCAATGGGCTCGGGTGTGGGTGACAGCGACATCAGATTCTATATGTGAAATGTGAAATAGAGAGGTCATGCAAGGTAAGTTGAATGGTGCATCAGAGGAAATGAAGTCTGTAAAGTTTACGATGAAAAAAAATACACTAAGCATGATGCCAACAGTATGTTCAGTGCTGTCCCGTTTGATTTTGGTAATAGGGAACAGGGAACAGAGGCACACTGTCACTCTGACAGGAAAATAAAGAGCACTCAGTAGAGGGTATTTTCCAGATGTGGTAAGTAAATTTCCTGTCCATCAAAAGAGATGCATTGGTGTGCATACTCTCAGCTTTGATGTGTCTGGGTATTTGAGGCTTCATGCCTTTGCTTCCATTCATACTATGTAGAAAACTTCTAAAGTAGCAACTTCAAAGACATCTCTTCATTCACAAGGGGGAATGGCCATAACAGGCTCGCTCTGTTCATGGAGCCTTTTGATGTTGTGTCTCAAAATCTCTAAGCAAACACAGCTGGTGCAGCCACAGAGGTAGATAATTGGCTTTGCAATTAAAAGTAAAAGCGTGGGTATAGTTTTCAGAACAGGAAAGCAAAGACATGTTCATTATGATATGATCAATATGATATTGTTCAGGCTTGGTTGGTGAAATCATTAATAGGGGTAGAAAGTCTGTTTAGGTGCAGTAGATGCCTGTGAGATTTCTATTGTTGTGAATGGCACAGCCTACTCTGTTAAGTCTTTAGCCTTCTAATAAAACGCTGTGCCCCAAATACACAGTAATTATGTTTTCGGTATGTAGGCCAAGCTGGACAAGCAAGTAATGAACTTAAAAGGCTAGCTATATTTAGGACATAAAAATATATTTATTCTTAAAAGCCTGAACCTAGTTTCTCAAGAGCTGGACCTTTCTGCATGTCACAGTGTGTGTGTGAGAACCACATGGCACTCTCTGCTACCTGAAGGAAAAGCACTTTGTCCTGTGTCTGTGCGTGGGCCTCCAGCTCGTTGCTCCTCCTCCTCAGTTGGCTGAGTTCATTCTCCAAACCTCTTGCCATTTCCTGGGCGTGACGCTCTGCCTCATGTTGCCTTGTGGTTATCAGCTCAACCAGCTCCGCCTGACTCTGCTCCACCAGACGCTGCAGCTCTCCGTACAACTGCCAGCTTTCCTCCAACTCCTTCTGAGAACTGGCCTGTGAATGTGATCACCACAGGGGCCAGTGTTACCAGTGCAAATATGAGACAAGCTCAAAGTCCAAACAAATCAGATCCTCTGCAAGACCAAGTTTAAGGAGAAATGACCATATTTTCTTAGTGACATAGTTCTTACATATTATCCAGAGTCGAGAAGTTACTAACATGATTCCTTTTAAAGGAGAGCTTCAAGGACAGGTTGTGATATTACTAAATCTGTGGAAGCACCTATTGTCTTCTATATGACATTTATAATTAGAGACCATCCTATAAAAAACATTATATAAGTTGCATTGTAGGAAAGTAGGATATGGGAGATTAACTTCTAGTCAAGACTGGAAAAAAAAAATTAAATCTAAAAATCTTAAAAGACAAAAACTCTGATAGACACACAAAACTAAAGCTTTTTTCCACACATGCACTGCAGCCCTGATTTCTAAACATCAGCCAGCAGAAGCACATGTGAGAATGCCAATGTTCAATACAGCCGGACCAGACATTAGCCTTTAACATGTCAGCTCTTTTGTACAAAGTTCCAATTACATTGGATTGTGTGTGTGTGTGTGTGTGTGTGTGTGTGTGTGTGTGTGTGTGTAGTAAGTCTGGTGCAGTCATTGCTGTGAGTGTGCATCATACATGCTGCCTCCTGCATGCTCTACCTAGGCACCACCCTCCATTTCAGTACTGAGACTGCATTTGAAGTGGACTACCTCCTGTTGTGTTCTATAGGAAACTTTGGACAGTGTCCCAACCTGAGTTCATATGTGAAATGTGAAGTATTTCCTTGAATTGTTGCAATTTTTGGTTGAACTTTTTTTTATTCTCATCTCAACTGTCTTTTTGCCCCCCGATATCCACCACTCTGTATTAAACTCTTTCCTTCCCAGTGACAAGACACAAGATATTTTGGCATAATGTCAAACGTAATTTAAACATTAAAATGTGTCATTTATTTAAGGTAAAATACCTCAAAAGGTCCACTTGGAATCTCTTTAGTGCCAGAAAAGAGGGCCAAGGCACACTTTGGGAGTCACTTGCTGTCTGCAGTCCCATTAGCCAATGTGTCCTTGAAGGATCTTGACTCATCCAAACTGCTCTTCCACTACAAGTGCAGCCCTACAGCATGGATTCTCCTGTCATTCTGATCTCATCTCTCCCATGCTAAACAATCCACTGACATACATGGATTTATAAACCTTTGAGAAACTAACCTTCCCTTAAATGAACTTTGTTCCCACTCATAATTCCTACTGTCCACGAGAAAGCTCTTATCTTGTGATTTAAATTTTATTTTCAGCATATTTATTTGTTGGTTCTTTTCAAAGTTCAGGGTTGGACATAACTAAATTGCACCTTATTTAATCAGTTACAGTGATAAGAGAAAGGTGTTACGTAAACATCTCCATTGAATACAGTTTTTCACATACCCTGAGCAAACCTCTGGAAAACTTGACACACTTTAAGTATTCTGCCATTCTTTTTTAATGACACTAAATTTGGAATTGTTCCTTCATTTGTCCTGCCCTATCAAAGCATTATATTTATTCTTCTTGTTGTCTTGTTCATGTAATGCTAGCATGAATTTGTCTTCTATTTTTTTACTACTCTATAAAGTCCTGTTAACATGTCATTTAATATCAGAGGGTGTCTTTTGTTCCTTGTTTTAATGCCTTTCACTGTTGTACTTGTCTCACCTTTGGCCTTAATTATCTATTATTGTTTATGTCTGTCTTTCTCCACAAGCCTGTCTCTCTTACTTAATGACTGACAGAGTTAGAGGCTTCAAATAAAACCACCAAAACCAACAAGATTCTTATAAAAAAAAAAAAATCACCATGTAAATGCTGCAGTTTAAAAAAACCCCAAAAAACAATGACAGATATTTACTTAGTCAGTTGTCTCCTGAGTGACTCACCAAGTGTCTATCTGCCACCAGTGCAACAGGACTAACAGGTTACATCTTCCACCACATCAGGTGCTGGAAGCCACCAAGTTTTCAATTTAAAACTTATCGCTGTATACGTTTCAGCATTACTCTCCAGAGTTTTCAGACAAGGTTCATCTTTCAATGCAAAACTTGCCCAATAAATTTAATGCACTAAAAGTTGTTTTGTAAAGTATGTGTTTTATCTCAGCAGCAGACAGTTGGACACATATACGTGTGTTTGTACAGTAAACACAGTGGTAGCTGTGGTAAAAAAGAAAAAAAAAAAAAATTAAAAATCCCAAAAGAGGAAACCAAGAGTAGCACTGAGCCCAGGAAATTCTGCTTATCATTCTCTTTATTTTATTTATTTATTTTTATTTATTTATTTATTTATTTATTTTTACACGTATTCAACTAATGAACAAATTCAGATCTTCCCAGCATAAGATTTGAAAGCCTGAACACAGGCCAACAGATACATTTACTGTTAGCCTGATAAAATTTGTTACAATCCCAAAACCATTCACATAATTGTTATGGAAAACCCCTCAGGCATGTTACCCTTTCATTTCATTTTACTGCGGTGAGGCTGTGGCTAAAAAACAGGGTGTGTGAGAAACTAAAGGTAAATGTTTACACTGGTCTCACTGGTTGGACGGCCTTAGACATGGATTCGAGTGTGTGTACACAAGACAAAACCAAACAGCATGAGTGCTCCACCTCTGCTACCGAAGAGCATGAGAAGTATGAGACAGATGTGGGTGACAACCTGCCTCAAATATGTTCTACCTGTACTGGAGCACAGGTGTTTTCGTAGGTTCACCTTGCTTTGCTGACAAAGAAAGGTGAACCTACAATATTAGGGGTGAAACTTTAGTGCATGTTGAATGGCTTTCAATAAACTGTTGCTGGTCTTCTTAGAATGCCCTTGAGCAACAACTTGTTCTGGATCACAAAGCTGCTTAAAGTGCAAATAAAGCTTTTGAGCTTCAGCTCATGAAAAGCACAATATGAGGGCAAAATTTAAAATACACAAGAGCAATGATTAGTCACACTGGTATGCTGAAGAAAGCTGGCTTGAAATATTTTCGAGATAACAAAACTCGATTAGAGTTTTAGATTGAGAAAAGTACGTAGTTTATCGTGGAGACAAGAATGTTACACGAACCATGCCACACACCATAGCACTTGCAGCGCCTATCCCTAGTTGGGTTTGTAAAACACACAGATAAAAATCAATGGTAAACACAATCCATGCAGGAAACACACACATTAAAAATACAAAACTCAAACGTGACAACGCATCAACAGACTCCAGTATAATAACAGAGTATAAAACAGAAGACAGCAGATTACTCATAACTGCATAACTGATTCCGCATTAAAAATTGGTTCAATTTAATTTTAAAATGATCCCAATCAGGTTCCAGCTTAAGTTCTGAAGGTATAGAATTTCACATGTTAATACCCCAAACAGAAAATGCCCAAAAGAAGATTTTCATAATGGCATCTTACAGTTTTCAATAGATGCTGCATATAATACAGAACCCAAAACCACAAGGTCACTGAGCACCTGAGGAGCCCAATTATGCAATCATTTGTATATTATTTTAGCTTAGAAATAGATTTTGGTTTGAATTGTAATGAAATTATCAAAATTTAACATGTTTAATTTCTTAAGCACATTACAGCTGTTCAAACTTATGGGCTTCCTATTCATAATTTTAATTGCCAGATTGTACACTCTAAAAAATAAAATAAATACATTTAACATAAAAAGGGAAATGTACTGGTAATTTCTGCCAGTACATGATCCTTTTTTGTTTGTTTGTTTTTTCTTTGTTTTTGTTGTTGTTGTTGTTTAAACTGATGTTTCCATAAATAGTAAATGGTAAAAATAAATGTGGTTAAAAAAAATATGGGAAAAAAAAAATCCATAAAATAATTATATGGAAAATTCCTTCATTCCTTCATATTTACCTATTTATTTATATTTTAAATATATAAAGGCTAAAACAGCATCCACATCATGTATATCGTCATAAGAGGCTTAATTGTTGTGGATGCTGTTTGTGACCAAGAGGTTACACTAAATGTAAATGAAAAAAAAAAAAAAGAACTCTAAGGGGGGATCCATTTCACAGTTATCAGTCTTTCCTTTATCAGTTTATATTTCACAAAAATGACACAAAAGCAGTTTTTTGCAGGGATTGTGGATCAGTCAGCCAAATGTCAATATTCACTGACATTGGCGGTGTTGGCTGATATTGGCATTTAAGCAAATGAGATGATGTTTACTGATATCAGTGCCAAATGTTTATGTTGTATACCATCATTTTTGTGTATCCTGTCTGGATAGTCAAAGATAGTGCAATGAAGGGCTAAAATTCTTTAAATCAGTTATGTTATCCCTGATTCTTAGTACCTTAACCATGCTGTCACCTACTAGCCATTAAGTTCTCATTAGACTTACCTTTATGACCTTGATGGACTGTTTAATCTCGTCCAGCTTCTTGGCTCTCTCCTTGATCAAATGTTTCAGCTCTGATCTCTTCTTTCCTAGGTTATTCTGTCAGACAAACAGTCAGAGTTGTGTCTTACTGAAATCAGTTTTCTCGTTTTATACTATAAAAATGTTCTGACAGTCGTTGCAAAGTTCAGTAAATTTACATTTACATTAATAACTTAGGAGCAATAGAAGCACATCTCCTTATTGTCAAATAAAGCTACTGACCATCTTCTTCTTAAATTCATGGTCAATGGAGACAATCTCATGGGATTTGTGTGCGGCATCGGCGCAGGCAGAGCAGATGCATGTGTGGTCAGTCCGGCAGTAGACATTCAGAAGACGTTCGTGTTTCTTACAGATCTTGTCTTCCAGGTGGAAAGTGGGTTCAATCAGACGGTGAGACATCAGAGTCTTGACCTGAAGGACAGTGTGAGGAGGGAGACAGGCATGAATGGAAGTTGTCAAAAACATAAATACAGTTTCCCTTAAAAATTAATAGAAATATTTGATTTGGGGGTAAAAACAAAAACAAACAAACAAAAAACACATTGAGTACCCTTTTTAAGAACAATAAAATATCATTAATAATTATTAATGGATTAAATCAGTCAAACAAACCTCAGAAACAAACTCACCTTCTTATGATGCCTGAGGTGGGACTCACAGAAAGATCCAGGGCAGTTCACACAAGATTTCAGCGCCTTTAACTTCCTTCCAATACAGGCATCACAGGCAACATCACCAGGCTGGGCAAACTCTCCAGTATCCTTCACTGGCGAGCTGCTCGGGCCTGTATCTGAACTCAAATTCAGTCTGGACCCATGTGAGGCGGCGCCTCTGGCCACCGTCAGACTCTGGAACTGAGAGGATATTTCAGCCAGGACCCGGTTGACGCTCATCTCAGGCTTTCTAGAGTAGCTCTTCTTGCACATGGGGCACAGGAACTTCTTGCTATGGTTCCAGTAGCCCTGTAGACAGGCCTTGCAAAAGCTGTGGCCACATGGTGTGGAGATGGGCTCCACAAATATCTCCAGACAGATGGAGCAAGTGAACTGCTCCTCAGAGAGAGAATTAATGCCTGGAAGATAGAAGAAAGGGTGAGAGACTTAGACCATGAGACTTAGGGTACGTTTTTGTAGACAGACAAAATACTCCACATTTTTTTAATGTTCTGGTATTTTTCAAAATATCTAACATAATTAGAAAGGTGATTAGAAAGGTTAGTACAGACACAATTTAAAGTTTATCTTCACATCTGGCTTTTAACTTTTTTTTTTGTACATATGTCATGCATGACTCATTTGAGTCATGTGGCAGTCAAGACAGAGACGGGCATAGAAACAGCTGCGAAACTGACTAGGAAGGGACTTAAGGACAGCAGTTTAATCTTCTTACAAGTCGCAGTTTTTCACTGGAGACTTTACATATTACATAATTTTAAATCCTAAAAATGATTTGGTTAGGTTTAAGTTGTTTTTTGTTGACTTCATATCTGGCTTTATTTGTTCTTATTGGATAATAATGAACTTGGAGCACTTGAATTAGGTCACGAAGAGCCACAGAGGAGATGAGACAAAATTATGTGTGTAATGAGGTCATTTTGTATCATGACCTGAAAAATCCTGGATAAAGAAGTAAAAGGATGTCAGATGTATCTACAGTGCTTAACAAATTAACCACCTGTCATGAAAACAAGAAGACACAAATATTTTGGAAATGTGTCAAAAACTTGTTTAAAACTAAAAATGATATTGTTGTTTATGAGGCAAATAACAAACTGAATTCACCTTTATATACCCAAATTTGAGCCGGCACACTGGACAACCACTAAAACTAATTTTTTCTGTTCAGGAATGCAAGTAAATAACTGTAATTTGGCATCTTAATCAAGAAATAATAATGTGCTTTACTGTTAACAGTAAATTAGAAAATTAATGGATAACAACAGTACTTATATTTTAGCATTAAACATATTTAGATTAAAGAGATTGCACATACTGGTGGATTAACCATTACAGAAATGTAAAAAAAAATGATTTTGGTAATTACCAATACTGTTAATTTAGGGAAGCTGTGGCATAAACCTTACATTGGGTAGTGTCTAAAAAAGATTTTTTTAGCACTGTATATATGTTTGAGGCTTATGTCAGATGATCTAATGTGGTAAATTTCTGTTCTAAAGTTTTCTGTTTTATCCAAAGTAGTACTACAATTTGCAATTTACAGTTTTCTTATTCACCCATGAGACACACACACACAAACAAATGGCAGTAAAGCAAGGTGCTGGTTTATTGTCTCACTCTGACCTGTGGATGGGGAGGCTGTGGAATGAACACCCACCCTGGCACTACTACAGGCCACTGCACCTCTTTTAGGCCTATCCCTAACTTCCACAATACAATTCCTAATTATGCTTTTGCAACTTCACATCCAAAAACTGACTGTTCAAAGCAACAACAGTGACAGTGAAATCAGAATTTCTGACTGTTCAAAGAGAACCTGAACGCCCCTTAAAATCTACTAGAGGTGACGAACGAGAAACAAACAAAAATAAATTGCCTTGTTAATGTAGGACAGTTCAAACTGTTACACAACTTGTCTTCAAAACACAGCAATTTCAATACAATTTGTGTAAGAAAAGAAAAGAACTCCCCCCCCCCATAACAGTTATGTGACATTCAGCCAGAAAGAAAAAACAAGGAAGTTCTTTAACAGTGACATTATGTTCCATGGTGGGCGAGAAACTATCTAAGGAATGCAGATATTCTGGACCTTCTGCTCCACTGCACCTGCATCAAGTGTTAAACTTACTGTAGGCACAAGCCAAATGAAATTTTACACCATACCTGCTACAACAAACAACCTCTGCTGCTGGTACTTTTTAGCTCCACGTCAGCAACGTTTCAGTTTAACCCAAATCTCAATCGTTTCTTAGACATGCAGATTTAAACTAGACAAGAAAAAAAGTCAGGCACCGTCCATTCCAGACATCTGTCTGGAATACACTGTCTTTATTTACCTCCTCTGTCAATGTGGAAAAAGCTTAACAGACAACTGAACATAATAAACACTAAACATAACATATCATTAAATAAGAAACTACTACCAAGAATATATTAAAACAGGTACAACTTACTCATGTTTTCCTTTGACCTCGAGCAGTGCAGTCCTTCACTTCATGTACTTTGCTGTGAATCACACAGCTCAGGTGTTGAACTCTTCCTGAAACTTGCAGTGGACCTCCCACTCTCAGTGGGACACACCCAAACTCGCACATAAACCCTCCCTTTGTTATCACCCACTGATTCCTCCTGCCCTGCTGTGCAGGTATGCAAAGCTCTCAAACCAAAGAAGGTGCTGCATTTTTACCATTTGAACAGATCTGCCTGTGAAAAGAATCACACCAGCGGGAAACTTTTTTTCCACCTAGTTTCTGCCACTGCATCTTCATAAAAGCCAAGAACACAAAACTCTTGCTCTTCAGGGTCATTACTCGGATCACAGTACTCTAATGAGTGTCATACTGATATCAGGGTCAAAATTTTAAAGAAGTCAAAAACGTAAAGATTTTATGTTTCTTTCTGGTCTACATCATATGTACGTCATTTGGTAATATTTTGTGGCAGATATCTCTGCTCCCATTGCTGTGTGTGGGTGTGTACAGGTCTCTCTCTCCTCCCTTCAGGCTGTGTGTGTGGATGTATTTGTATGATGCACAGTTGGAGTCATATGATTGGCTAATTAGATGGATTTGCTGTCTCTGGATTGGATCATTGGATGATAGCAGACTTTTAAACTTCTTTAAACAGCAGACATCCATTTCTTCCCTCTCTTTGCCTCTTCTACTCCCAGCAAAGTTCTGACATGTAGATCTGTGTATTGCCTTCAGAGATTTTATTTTATTTTTGGAGCTTAGGTTACAGAATTGTCCTTTGTTTGCCTTTTTCTTTACTGTTAGATAAAAGTAGTACTTATTAGCAAGACTGTATTTGTTGTTTTAGCCTTTAATCACCCTGAGGCTTTTAAACTGGTACTGAAAAATCTCACTCAAAAATCTCGCTTCAACAGGGAGAGCTGGTGTCTCTGAAGGTTAGTATTTGAGTCACAACATTTTGATACTCATTAAACCATTCAGTGACCTCCTCGTGCCATATGGCTCACTCCCATGAGCACTGCAATGTATCATCACAGAATAAAGGTCATAACTCAGAACAACTTCATATTAATTTGCTGTAAGGTCCATGAGCAAAATGCCCTCAACAACAAAACAAAGCCGCCAGATTCTATCACTCTAGGAGTAAAGAGTTCAGGTTTTTCCTTTAATCTATAACCTGTCTGTACACACAGACATCTCTAACAATAATTTACCATTTTAGGTTACTGCGACACTGTTGGCTCACCTGTTATGTTTACACTTTTTTTTTTTATAAAGATGTTAGTTAGATCCTGGTTCTTACTAGTCCTATTGCTAAGGTAACGAGCTGCTGGCGGTAGCTTCACAGGGTGTATAAGTAATGTTTGTAGTGAATTTTACACCCCAACTGAAACATAATGCTCGATTTATGTTGCAAAAGACATCAGCAGTAATGTGTAATGGAATTTTTCATGGATAAACCTTGCATTTCTTTGATATTGTAACACCGTTTGTGATTAAATATTATAGATTTCTACAGTCTGTTGCTTGAAAACCTTGATCAGTTTTTAAATTCATGATGTCTGCCCTCATAATGCTCAGACCCTGCTCTTTTCTACGGCCAAGCAAGGATCAAATATGGATTAAACCTTTCCTGTAAAGAAGAACGACACCTGCCTCTCTTCGTAATCCAAAAACACACCCACCCTCTGAGGAAGTGGTGACAACAGTAAAGGGCAAGTCTTTTGCATTAGTGCAGAAGTACTGCTCTCCTTCCCTGTGACTAACTGTGACTAACAGTCCACAAGCCGTTTTCTGGGCTGGGAGTGATCTGTTGTCTTCTCATCAAAGAGCCAGAAGCCACTCCCAGCATGCAGTTGGATTTCTCCTTCACCCCGGCCTCCTAGCAGTGCCTGCCTGTGGTTGGGCCTGGAGCTGCAACAGCAAAAGTGTTTTCTGTGAACCTTGCTAGGCTTGTTGGAGCTTTCTGACCTGCAGTCTCAGCGTCTAATTATGTTGTCTGTTAATAGGCAGAATTTAAGGATCGCATTTTTCTACTTCACAGGCTGCATTGTAAATTTAATTTGAATGAAAATAACATAAAAATACAAGCTGGGAGAGCTCAGGAAAAAGGTGACAAACCTGCAAATTTCTACCCTGCCTTGAAGTCTGCGGGTGAAGACAGGAGATAATAACCAGGGTGATAAATTATGCTGTTGATGTATTCAGTGATACATGGCAGAGAATAAATGGCCAAAAATAGCTCTATTTATCAAATCACCTCCTGTGTTCAAATCACTTTTCGTGACAACATAGTTTATCAGTTCCTTCCATGTGCAATTCCATCAAATCCCCTTCCACTCATTAGACTGTCAAAGACATGGGGTCAGAAATAGTCTACAGCCAACATTTTTCATCCAGTCTTTAATTCCTTCTGTCATTTTTTTTTTTAAAACCCAGTTTTAGGAAAATCAGTATGCACTGAGAAAAAGTCAGGGAAAGACCATGTTGACCATAGCCAGCTTTGCATCTTTAGTTCTTCTAACTTGTATGTCTTTGCATTTGGTGAAAAAGTTGAACAGAAGGAGCACGTTTTGTATTATAGCTGCTGCTAATGTGACTTTATTTCAAACCTACCTGCAGCTGCCTGCGCTCTCATTTTCAGGTTGATGAACTTTCTTGCACTGACCACAGAAGTGTGTATGTACCCCCAAAAAAATCCACCTCATTAACAGGGATGCTTGGCGAGTCTTGAGCTGATGGAAGAGTGTATGCTTGACTAAAGGCCTGTTTAATGAGAGACAAACATGGTGTTGAATTTGTCTTTTAACTTTAACTTTCTTTTAACAGTAAACAAGTTAACATTAGCACACCAAGGGGCAGATTTACTAAACGGGGCAACATATGCAATCCCCAAATAGCGCTCATAGGTGAGGCTAGTTTTGCGTTTTCTAAACACAGACACATTCAGTTCATGTCAAAATCAAGCGCAAAAAATAAGACGTGCTCCTTCTCGGCGTTAAATATCGGCGCAATTAGCAGTAAATTACGTCACAAACATTAGTAAATTAGTTTGCAACACGCAAACCCAGTTTGCACTGGCGTAACACATTAGTAAATCTGGCCCCAAGTATGTTCACATGTTTAATGTTGTTGTATGAGGCATACACCATATGTTGATGTAGGCATTTACATAACACCAACTTCTTTTATCTGTTGTGAGATAAAAACCCTACAACACCATAGACAGAAACTCCAACAATCCAAGAAACTCAGTCATTTTTAAGAGGAAGAAACTTCAACAGAACAAGGCTCCGGCAGGGCGGCCATCTGCCCCACCCAGTTGGAGGCAAAGGCAAAGAAGTGAAGGGAAAAAGAAGAAGAGAGAGATGACAAACTATTAGGACAAACTTCCCACACTAGAGATAAGTTCTTTATCCAGTTTTGTCCAGCCAATATTTTCTTATTTTTCAATGTGTGAATTATTTTTAAATCGCACTTCAGAGTTTCTCTGCTTTTACTCCAAGAACATCAAAACAGAAAATATACTCCGTCCACTTTGCATATTGAGTGGTTGGATAATATTGACCTTAATTTTCACATAAAACCAGGAGCAGCACAAACAAGCTGTAGGTACAGCACTGACACAATATCAGAAATCTGTTATTCCCTCTTCTTTTATCTGTTTTGGCTTTTACAAACTATTGTGGAAAGTATCTGTTTTCATTCAGGTTAGTGTTGGATCTCCTTTATTTGCTGGTGAGCATCATCTAGCACACAATGGTTTTATTAAGGCCTCAGTCACACAGGCCTAGAGAACACTCAGCAACCCCTATTACCCTCTGCCCGTTGGAGAAAAACGTGTAGTTGGCAAGTGGACGCTGGGTGGAACTGTTTGCAAAGAGGGTGCTGCACCAAAACCCTCCTCATGATTGCTTTGGTCGCTAGCAGATTGCTGCGGTTAGTTTGCATGGAAGTCACCACCTTGTCTGCAAATATAATTAAAAGTTGTACCTTATCACTGAAACAAGACGCAACTTTTATTTTGAAGGCAATTGGTTTATATTTCCTGTTATACTCTCCACAGTTTCACTATTGCTAGCAGGCAGTTGGCGAGTGTTTGCAGACAAGTTGGCAATAACTATGGGTGACTGTGGCAACCTGCTAGTGGCCATAGCAATCACAAGCACATATTCAATGCAGCACCATCTTTGTGCCAATTTCACCTAGACACACTAAGCAAACTCTGGCAACGACTTGCCAGAGGTAGGGCAATACACATTTTTTCCTAGCGACTATTGGTTACCAAGCAGTTGCCAACCGGTCTGTAGGCCTTTGTGACTGAGGCTTAATCAGATGTCTGCTGGATTTGAAAACAACACTGCTAAAAGCCGTGACAGTGAACTAAAGAAGAACAGGTAAAAGTGCTGGCTCTTGAGCCATAAATGTTCCCCTGAAAGATACCTCCAACCTCAAAGATGATGATGAACTGCAGAGTAAGGTTAAAACATTTTTTTCTTTCCATTATTCATAGCAAGTGTCATATTTTCTGACGTGTAATGAGCTTTATAACCATGCATGGCTGCTTGGATGAAAATACACTTTCCATCTTAGCTGATGTTTCTACTCAGCAATACAGGGTATGCATCCACTGATAATGGCATAAAGTCAGATATTAAAGACCAGACTATATCACTAGTGCACTGACCTGCAGGATGGAGATGTGGTCTTCAGTTTGTGACAGCTGCTGCAGCTCATTGCTTTTCTTCTCCAGTTCTTCAATCTCTTGCTTCAGCTCTTTGATAAGCTCTTCAAACCTCTTCTGTTCAGCAGCACGCCTCACCTCAGTCTCCTCCATCAGCTCTTTGTGGGTCCTTTCCATGAACTTCACCACAGACTTGAATACCTGAACACCTTCCTCCATTTATTTCTGTGCATTCTCCCAAAAATCAAGCATAGAAAGACTGCATAATTAAAGCAGAGACCATGTAGACTAAATCAGCGCTGAATAAGCCATTGATAAACTATGAAAGCAATCAATTTTTACTTGACAATGAAAATGTATTGTTTTAGATAAAGGGAATGTAGCTTACATTAAAAAAGACATCAGAAAACAATGAAAAACGATACCTGTCATTATAAAAACCCATATTTTCTAAAGAAAGCCTGCCAGTAATACTATAGAATATAAATATGCAATAAATGGTCTCGTGCCCTTGAGTGATCTATGAAAAACATGATATCCAATGTCGAGTAACAGCACCAGATTGTTTCTTTTGTTTTCTTTTATGTGCCATTTTAATTTGTACTCTCTGGTTTTGAGACCAGGAGATTAATCACATTGCCTACAGGTGTGCTTGAGCTAAAGCAGGTGTGTACAGCTGTAACAATATACTGTTAGATGTTGTCTGTAACAGTCTGTGTTTACATCATCTAAAGCCTAGAAGATTTTCTGGCAGTGCTGATAAATGAGGACAGCTTTTCTTTTTAAAAATAATTCATATGTACATGCGCTGAATTTAAATCTATGTTGGTTTGTTTGCTGGGGTGGATAATTTATTAATTCCTGTATCATACCCTGTACCTACAACTTCCTCTCCTTGTTGCAAAGTTGCAGTGAATGCCCATATAAACCCTTAATCATGTTGACTAAACTGTGAGAAAAAAATTCTGTAAAACTGTAATATTCTGGCAGCTGGGGCACCAGAAAAATACCGTAAAACAACAGAAATTTACTATGTCTTAAAAATAGAAATTTTACGTACTTAAAATACAGTTTTGTAGCTTTGATTTGCATGAGATCTTATGTATTTTTACTAGTGCTGGGCAACGTTTAAAATTTTTAATCGCGATTAATCCCAGGATTTTTCTGCCATTAATCGCATTGTTATGAAAATTCAATAATGAATTCAAAAGTAGTGTATTCCGTACTTTTATTTTAAAATACTGCTATATGAACAAAAGTGCAATAACATTTGGTTTCCAAATGCTTTAAACAACTAAAGTGTTCTTTAACAGCAGTATTCCCTTTCACAATAGCAGGTAAAGTATTTCTTGTAAATCTCAACTTAAAGATTAATGCCGCGCAGCAGCTGACAAGTCGCGGGGGCTGAGCCGGAGATCCAGCAGCTGGAAGGCGGCGAGAGCTGGGCTGGAGACCCGGGAGCTGGAAGATCTGCGGGAGCCGAGCTGGTAGCCGCGGCGGCTGGCGAGCCGGAGGAGCAGGCTGGAGGCGCGGCGGAAAAGCCGCGCCAACTGTAACGGCGCTAAGGGCCAATAAACTTCACTCGTGCCGGCAAACCTGCCTGTCCTGGGTGTTTGTTGCAGTAACCAAATCAAATAGAAAACCAAAGCCATTTGCCACTGACAGGGCATTAACGTTTTATCTAGTTTGTTATAGAAAAACAAGTTAGCCTCAGAGTCCAGAGCCACGATCATAACATTATAACAGGCAACTTCTGAGCAACGGCAAGTTAACATTTATAAATCAGTTTTCTTTTTTTTTGTTACTGAACAGGTACCAGCAGAAACATTTTTCTTTTATCAGGGAGCAGCATAAACAGTCTATCTTCAGTAGACAATTTCCCCTGTTAGAGTGAGGTGAAGTGGTCGAGCGCAAAACACCCCCCCAAAAAAAACCACAGCTGTGATTTACTGTGCAGGGGCCT
>VUQS01069551.1:0-15431 GCA_015108495.1 Heterochromis multidens
ACGGTGCCTCCAATTTATGTAGCGCCCCTGGCTTCAATCTCTTTAACTGGCCAGGCACGCCCTGAGCTCGTCTTACTTTATCTTGCTCACTAAATTTGTTATCACTCTTTTCGATATAGTGCGTTCTGGGTTCCCTTTGTTTTTTGCAAGATTTCTATAATTTCACCCTTTACCTGTACATCCCAGGGCTTGAGTCTCCGCCCTCCAGTCTCACAGCCAACTAGTTACTTCACCCCCTTCTGGAAGTAGGAAACATCAATATACAATAAGGTCTGAAAATTGAACTTCTTTACTGAATCTCTTGATGCATGCTCAATAATCCAGGTAAAAGAATCCCAAAAAGTTGAATCTGTTCATCTGGACGTAACGTTTTTTAGTGGGAGAAACGTTTCGTCACCTCCTCGTAACTTCTTCAGTCTCAGCTGACTGCAGGCTTCCCCAACCTTATAAACAGTCAATGGTGCTGGTTTCGGTCATTATTCAAATGTACTGTTTATAAGGTTGGGGAAGCCTGCAGTCAGCTGAGACTGAAGAAGTCACCAGAGGTGACGAAACATTTCTCCCACTAAAAAACGTTACGTCCAGATTAACAGATTCAGCTTTTTGGGATTCTTTTACCTGGATTATTGAGCATGCATCAAGAGATTTGTGTGTCCTCCCAGGATTGAACCAGAGATCTTTTGCTTGTTTAGGCAAATGTGTAAACTACTACACCATGGAGCCACAAATCTGGTCACTTCTGTCTCCAAAAAGGAGAGCACAAAAAAATTAAATAAAATTGAGGCTACAGTGGGTGAAGTCACTGTGGTTATACCCATTATACCCATGTTAATACAGTCTATGCAGTTAATGAATCAAACTGCAGGCGAAGAAGAAAAAAATATAAAAACAAATGACTCAGAGAAAAAACCAGTTTGAGGAAATACCCTTCTGTTCGACTTAACTGTATTGCTATTTAGGCACAAATCCCCAAAATCTTAACCAATAAAACCAAACCTATCTGCATATCACAAGGGAAACTGAATCTTTACCATGCTTTACCAGGCTCCAACTTCAAACACCACTATTTTCCTGACAGACCACAGTTACTGAAGAGCAGGGATTTGCAAACACTCCCAATATAAAGAATTTTAACCTAAAACTAGCTTGTTGAACACACTTGTGATAGATCCTGGAATGATAGGAAGACTGGTTACCTTAGCAACCTAGCACCTTTTGGTTCTTTTACTGTGAGAAAATGTTGGAAACAGAGAAAACGAGAGGCAGACCAGCTGACAGGTGGGCAGACAGACAGTTAAAACAGGCAGGTAGACAGACAGGCAAGACATGTGCACTTGTATCCCAATTAGTGTACAAAACCCAGTTTCTAAAAACCAAGAAACTGATGCAATCTGCAGGGTCTACAGGAAAATGTGAGTAAAAACAAAGAGAGAATTTTGTGAACTAGGGGAATGACGAGCAGTGACAGAGATACAGTAATTGTGTGTGTGTGTGTGTGTAAAAAAGTTGATGCAAACAAAAACCAAAAACTTGCAGATGGAGACACACATAGATTAAGGCAGAACCCGTGCTGCCAAAGCAGCTCTCACCCATCAGGGAATAGATATGGAATCTCTGTGGTTTTTCTTTGGGGCTTACCTGACATGGGGTGAGGCTACTGTGTATCAGACTTCATCCAGTGTATCCCATTGATGCTCAGTCAGAATGGGAAATGGGGAGTTTGGAAACTAGGTTCTGTCCCCAAGCCATTCCTGGGCAGTTTCTGCAGCACTGAAGGGCGCATTGTCTTGTTTGGCTTAGCAGTGCAAAGTACACAATGGTCCTTGGTCTGCAACAATGTTTAGGTAGTGTGTGTCACAGTAACATGACCATTAAACTGTAACAAGATAATCAATGTTACTCATTTTACCTGTCAACAGTTTTAATTTTGTCGTAAATCAGTGTATCAGTGTGACTGGCTGAGACCCGTGTCACTATCTAGTTGTCCTTGTTCTCATTTTTTCTTCTCTTTGATTCTTTGTTTTCCATGTTCTTGAAAAATGTGTTTTGAAAGATGGTATTTCAGTTCAGCTATCTGTTTTTTAAGTTATCTGAAAAGGTTTGTTCAAATACATAATTTACAACAAAAATGCAATAGCCTGTTAGCTGTCCTTCCTTAGGCACAAAAAATCTTCTTGGCAAATATAACA
This sequence comes from Heterochromis multidens, assembly GCA_015108495.1. Classification (NCBI taxonomy): domain Eukaryota; kingdom Metazoa; phylum Chordata; class Actinopteri; order Cichliformes; family Cichlidae; genus Heterochromis; species Heterochromis multidens. The sequence goes on from VUQS01069551.1 coordinate 2,190, forward strand.
TGAACAAAACTATCTACATAGCTTTGCAGAACAAATAATTATAACATCATCCTGCATGTCATTCAGAATAGATACACTTCCATCTAAATCAAAATCTGGCTACACTTTGCATACAATCTTCCTCTGACTTTCGTGTAATACACAGTGATTGAATATTGGAAAGTGCAGGTGGCATACATTCAATAGAGCCTGAACCCATTTTGTGCTGAAACTGATAACAGATTGAAACCTGCTGCTTTATATACATTGGTTATGCAAACATTGTGTAATAATCTATACATCCATGCTAGCAGTGCTGTGTAGCTGTGTCAGGCACACCCATGCTTTGAAGTAAATGTTAATATCTGCATTGCTAACATGTTTGCAATGGCAAGTCTATTTTCCACATGTTAAATGCTTAATGTTTGCTAATTCGCATTAAATGCAAAAAAGTACAACTGAGGATGGAAATTGAACAAATTGAACAAATATAGTCATGTTGAACAAATTAAAATCCTGACCTGCTGATGGCCCTAAATAAAAAGTCTAGCAGGGAAAAAATATATTTCAACTCATACAACCCAATGTAAAGTGGGTAGCCGTGACTGTTGAGACTTAGGGCATTTTCACACCTATAGTTCGTTTACTCTGGTTCAAATCAGTTGATGAGTTTGTAAACTTGTAGCTTTTTCCTGTGGTTTGGTTTCTTTTTACACACATGAGAACGTTCAGTCCACTGATTGGCCAGATGTGTCTGGGTCTGGGTCCGGGTAAGGCACAGCTTTTACGTTGAAGGTGAATATTCTCCGTTTCCAGGTTGTGTTGCACATTTTAAAGATTTACAACAGCTCTGAAAGTAAATGGGGAGCTTTTGCAGACAAGTTGGTGTCTTCTATGCAAACTACAGGCAACCACTTCAGTCTGCTAGCAATCACAAGGAGGTTTTTGATGTAGTACCCTCTTTGCCACCTATTTCACCTGGCGAGAGCCAGCAACCACTTGCGAAGGGTCGTGGAAGACACATTTTGTCCCAAGCATCTGAAGGTTGCCAGGGGGTCATCAACCAGCCTCTAGGCCTGTGCGGTTGAGGCCTAAAAGTGTGGATAAAGTTAAAGTTGTTAAATATTAGGTTGCTATTCAAGAAGCAGAGGAACAGCAAATGAATGAAACATGCTGTTCAAACTTGGTTTTCTTTTTTTAAACTGAAAGAAAAGCAGACGACGGTTCAAAAGCTTTCAGCTGCGTTAGGTAAAAAAATCATGAGAATAACTGATTGAGATGGCGACACAAGCGCAAACCTGTCTTTGATCACAAATAAAAGCTTTAACTTTTTCTCTTCGCTTGCATGTACCAACACACTTCCCTCACAAACAAATACACACACACACACACACACATTTACTGAATAATACCCAGTGGAAGACTCCTGTCCAGGACGGCTCTTTACGCTGCTATAAATCAGGCAGCTTTCACAGGCTCACCACCTGGCACACAACTGATAGCGAAAGAAAAAGGAGCGAGGCCGAAAAGAGCAAACGCAACAATAGATCAGGTCTAATGAAACAACAGATACAAGAAAAGAGGACAGAGGAGGGAAAGGCCAACAACAGAGAACTGATAAAAAGTCAAAGTATACAAAATACATCTCAGCTGTTAAAAAGAGAGGACACCTCATTTTCAGAATTTACATCTATTTACATAACAGGCTTCTTGGTTCAGATTCTCATGCTGCCTGTAGTTCCAGACAGAATTATTATCTCTGCATTTATCCCCAGGAAATCATGCATATGGCCTCCCCGTATGTATAATCATGTTTCCTCTTGATTGAAAAGAATACTCCATCCCTAATAATGAATATTGATTGCCTCAGCTAAATTGTCTTTCCAGTAGAGATTCAGTGATTTGCTCAAGGACTCTTTCACAGAACTGGCTGTCCAGCACTCAGGTCCTTGGTTTGAAGGATAGATTCCCTGCTCATTACACGAAACCCCCACCTTTCTGCTTCCATTGTATTGTCACATTATATAACATCACTCCTCTTTTGCCTTCAGCTATGACTGCAGTGCATGTTATACACACTGTACTGTCCTGATGGGAGTGCTACATTCAGGTTCTGCAGTTGTGTTCCTCTTCATCTGGTGCAGATGGAGCTTTTGTAACATGGTGGCATCATGTTAAATCAAGATCTGAGTATAACGGGGTATTTTTAACTCTGGCACAATAAGTAAAATAATTGCACGTGCATTGCCCGCTATGCAAGAAAATCCTTCCCAAATCTCAATAAAGCTCCAGCACTGTACACTTTCTGCTAAAACAGATCACACTTAGACTCTGCTCTCCTGACATAGTGACTTCAAAGCCTTTCCTGAGAGAAGAGCTAACAGTATAATTAAATCTAGACAGATGATAGGAGAGCAAACGCCTGCTAAATGGCCATCTTATCTTCTCTGGCCTGACAAACTGTCAGACCCTCTCCTTCATTTGTACATAATAGGATGGTGGAGGCAATGACAACGCAATGATAGGTAATTGTGAGGAGGTGGGTGCTTAGTTGTGGGAAATGTCAGAAATGACAGTGAGGTGGGATATAGTAGATAGGATAAAGTTCTGATTTGTTGAGAGTATAGTTGGGGGAGCAGAGGATAGAAGGAATGTTCTCTGATACTCTGAACAGTCCAAACTTGAATTTTACTAACAAGCACTTTTCAGGCTTGCTTTTTACCTTACAGAGACCCCACACGAGGGTCGGATGAGACAAAATCACATACTTACATACACTTCATAGCAGAGTTTATTTTTACCTAAACTCAGCTCATCTGCTTAACAGCTGCTGTCTTCAACAGAAAAAGGATGTAATTTGTTTAAAAGCGTTTTTTTTTATTACAAATTACCCCAGTGATAGAAGAAATAATTACTGCCCACTCAACAAAAATGGCATGTTTTGCCTTCTGCCATCAGTCACAGAGAGTCATCAGTGCTTATGAAACAGAGGTGTAACTAGTGAGCAAATGCAATGCGTCTGAAATAAAGAAGGGTGCAGTGTGACACCTCGAGGGCCATCTCGTTTATTCTGACAATAAGAGGTGATAACGAAAAAAACCTCTGTGTAACCAATAACACACCCGACCCACACACATACACAGAGGTGAGGTAAATGGGGCTAAAGGGGACAGTGATGTCAGAGTGATTACAAAGTGATATCCATCAATTATTTGCAAACATTAGCAACCAGCTAATGTAAGACCATAAGCAAAAGTGTGAACTGAGCAAAATTAGGTTTTATTGCACGTTCTGCTGGGAAATTTAATTTTCCGTTTGTGTAGTAAGAAGGAAAAGTTCTTCAAAGCCTCTGCACACCTATGGAACACCCATACAAGCAATCAGAACTCATCTTCCTTTGTGCGAGTATACACGCTGTTCTTGACTGACAGCCTCCTCACTTGTGCGTGAATTGCAAGCAAGTTGTGCCATATTTTTACAGCAACATTTCTTGCCGTTTTACGAATCTGTGTGGCGCCCATGCTAAATAAATGCGACTAATTGGACAGCTAATCTGTCTCCCAAGAGAAAATGATCACACAGCAGTCTGCATATAGGATGCTTCCTTCATCTCCTTAGCTCCTGTAGTCTAAATACACTTTAGTGTCCACCTCTCCGCAACTAAGCTTTTGTGTCCAGCATGTGCAGTTTTTACTTTATGGCAATAAGTCAATGTTTCAGTAAAAACTAGTAATAGGTTGCTTATTATGTTCCTAAACAGTTATTATAATTGATTAAAATGTAACTACTCAGGTTAAACACAAACTACACTTTATAGTTGGACATGAGAAGCATGCAGCTGTGGACACATTGTAGCATGTTCTCTCTGCTGTTATGGATGGAGCTGAAGTAATGATAAAGGAAATACACTGGATGTGGCGTGCGGCGAGCTTTGTTGCACTCCGTGGGGTAGCACAAATGACATCTCTATCATTTGCTGTGATTACATGCACTTATTATTTTTTTCATTCTGATTGACAATTTCAGGTCAGCTGTTCACAAGGGATGCGATTTAATATGTTCTGGTGCTTACATATGAGGATGGACATGCACTTGTTCAGAACAATGTGATAAATAAGTCCTGCATTATTTTTTTTCCGGTGGCTGTCTCTGGTACATGTCTGATCCGCTACTTTGTCAGGTCAGCACAGTAATTGCTGCTATTGTGTTGTTCTGAATCCCTGAAAAGTTTGCATTAATAAATAAATAAATAAATAAAACTATCCACAGAGGAGCAGCTAAGCTCAGAAGCTGACGGTTTTTTTTTTTTTTAAAGAGAGGAAGGATGCCTTTATGTCAAAACAGTGATCTGAATTATTTAGATCAGCTTATTTCACCCCTCTCAAAACATCATCAGTTCACCAGTTCATTGGTTCGGGCCTGTTTCTTCTAACTGAGGTATTTAGATGAAGCAATATGGGCTCTTAGGCTGATTAGCTATCAGAGGTTAAAAACCACTGTGAAGGTGTACAGAACATGAAATCATGACTAAAAGTGTTATCTAATCAGCAAGTTCATCCAGACTGTACACAGTTACTATAAAAACATCCATCCATCCATTTTCTTAACTTATCAATTCATAGTCACGGAGTTATTATACCAACAATACAAAGGCAATATTTTAGGTTTCAGACTACCCAGAGCCGATATTCAAGAGGGTTGTGCACTGTATGTATGAGGACAGCGAGACAGTGGTGAGGTGTGCGATAGGAGTGACAGATGGGTTCAAGGTGAGGGTGAGATTACATCGAGGGTCAACTCTGAGCCCCTTCTTGTTTGCAGTGGTGATGGACAGGTTGACAAATGAAGTCAGGTAGGAGTCTCCATGGATTATTTGGTTCACAGACGACATTGTGATCTGTAGTGAGAGTAGGGAGGGAGGGAGGAGGGAGCAGGTGGAAGAGAGCCTGGAGAGGTGGAGGTATGCTTTGGAGAGTAGAGGACTGAAAGTCAGTAGAAGCAAGACATAATACATGTGTGTGAATGAGAGGAAGGGAGGTGTAACAGTGAAGTTGCAAGGAGCAGAGGTAGTGAAGGTTGATGAGTTTAAATACCTGGGGTCAACCATCCATAGCAACAGACAGTGCACAAGAGAGGTGAAGAAGAGAGTGCAGGCAGGGTGGAGTGGGGGGAGACGAGTGTCAGGGGTGATTTGTGACAGAAGAATAGCAGCAAGAGTGAAAGGGAAGGTTTAAGATAGTAATGAAACCTGCTATGGTGTATGGTTTGCAGATGGTGGCACTGACAAAAAAACAAGAAGCAGAGCTGAAGGTCCTAAAATTTTCACTGGGAGTGACCAGGATGGACAAGATTAAAATGAGTTTATCAGAGGGACAGCTCAGTTTGAGCAGTTTGGAGACAAAGTTAGAGAGGCAAGGTCGAGATGGTTTGGACATGTGCAGAGAGGAGGTAGTGGATACGCTGGACAAAGGATGCTCAGTATGGAGCAGGAAGAAAAGAAGAAGACCTCAGAGAAGATTCATGGATGTGGTGAAGAAGGACGTGCAGAGGGTTGGTGTGAAGAGGAAGATGCTAGGGATAGGGTGAGATGGAAGCAGATGATCTGATGTTACCCCTAAAGGGAGCAGCTGAAAGAAGAAGAAAAAGAGCTGATATTAGGTGAGACACTTGACAGGTCTTCAGGTCACTCACTGGGCTGACACCTGGAGAAAGATAACCCTTTATATTCACATTCACACCTGTGTTTAATGCTGGATATCTTTGGTCTGTGGGAGAAGGCTGAAGAACATGGAAAAAATCCACATAAAGACTCCAGCCAGAAGACAGATTAGAACCAAGAACCTTCTTGCTATGAAGCAGCAATGCTTCTGCACCCCCGTATCTCCCAATATTACAAATATGCCTTTTAATAATTTGTAAGTGGAAGTGAAAAATGTTCTGCCCTTTGAAATGTGCCTGAAATTGCACCAATAATCCACAATGTGCAAATATAGTGAAACCAGAATGCCCTCAATTAGGCTGTCAGTGTGATTTCTTTTTCCATTACACGAACAAAGTGCTAACATTTGTTTTTCCATGTCTCAAATTGAAATCACTGAGGTCTAAGAGATGCGTCATGTGTCTCCCTTCAGCAACACACAGACATTATCTCAGAGGTCACATCTTAAACATCCAAAATCGTAAGACCAGGTTTAAATGAACTCTGACAGGTGTTTATGTAAGTGCTGACAAAGGTGTGAAATTAACAGTTAACATTAACACTTTACACAACAGATTACACTGAACACTCCCCAGAGCCGCATCAACTTTAGGAGAGAACACCTAACAGAATGTCACGGAAAAATCAACACTCATTACCACTGAAACATTTTAGACACTGACAGTTTTCATATAAGCAAGAATGATGTAACAAAGATTTAAAGCAGCTATAAAGCATGTGGTCGCCACTTGTAATAAAGCAGCACATGGCATCTGCAATATCTGAGTGTGGATGCAGACTCACACACACGCATACTACTTGGAACAAAAGCACACTCTTGTGCATGGCTGTGAGACCTTGGTTAATTATTCACACTGGTCAATAATGAGCCACAAATCAATTTTTAATTGTGTTTGTCTCCAGTATTAATCAGACAATTGATTCCAAGCATGTCTCGAGTGCCTGGATGATCCTCAGCAAGCAAAAGAGCTTCAGGAGTAAGAAAAGATGGAGGGAGGACAGAGGACAACAGCTACTGCAGAGAGGAAGAAAAAAAAACAGTGAGGAAGAGCAAAGAGTGACAAGATGTGATTGATACTCGCTACCCAAAAAACCCCAGGGGTCCTTTTTTTTAGTTTCTGGCAGGCATGTATGCTGTTACCCCTGATCTTATCAGGTCAGCAGCGGGTGTGTTGCTGCGTGTGTGTGTGTGCACAGAGAGTATTTTGAGGGGCTGTCTTGCTCCATTTCAGTCAACAAGGTGATAGAATAATGGAGAGATCCTGACCTACCTTCTCCACACCAACATTTTTCCCTCATTTTATCTACATTACTACACATATTTTGTCATTCCTTAAGCCCATCAGAGAATCTTTGATTCTTTAAACTCGTTGTGTAATCTGTGTCACCTACAGAGAAAAAATAATGTGCTCTAGTCTCACTCAGTTAGAGCTCATTTTGCCGTAGCAAGATTGAAAAGTGGGAAAAGGGAAAAAAATTGCACACAGAGCATGTAAAAATCCAAAGCAATGGATTAAACTTTAGCAAAACTTCAAAAGCCAAACCAAACCTCCAGGGACCCTGATAGGAAATGTCAAGCGGCTTTTAAGGCACAAAGACAAGCCATTAAAAGAGTTGGCGTGACACGGCGTTTTAATATTCCATCTAGCATGCACCTTTGGAAATGTCATTGCTGCTTTTGAGCTTGGTGTGATGGAAAGGCACCAGCTTGATTACAGTCATCATCCTTTCAGCCAGCCAAGACTTGAGAATACATTTACTAAAAATCCACTTGGAAATGTACACACACACACACACACGCACACACACATACTCTGTCTCTCAGATGCATAGTTTTTAATCACATATTCACACATTTCAACGCATTACAGGAAATGGTAACATTCCAGACGCTGAAAATATCACAGGCCTTTTGTTCTTGCTTTGATACATTCCCATCACACAAGGTACACATGCCTTTCAATTCCTTTAAACCTTGGTCGGAAGAAAAAAATTCCAGTTGACAAGCTAATAATAAGTACGGGCCTTCGAGAGGAAAGTACACTGTGGCGCACTTGACGGACAACCCAAACAGTAACTTTTGATTTCAGAGATTGGAAGGTATTAACTCTGCCTTTCAAAGATGGGGAAGGATTCAAGTGGTGTGTATCCAGAAAGTAGAAGGTACAAACACAATCCCTCTTTGTGTACTGACTCTGCATTTGGTACTCTTAAAACCATTTTGGCCTATAAATTGATCTAAATTGCTGCTTACTTTCATCTTGGCTTTTTACTTTTGCCTAATCAGTGAAATTAGTGCACAAAAATACAAACCAGCATGGTCTGTTTTTGTATTTAGTCACAATGCTAATGAAATGGGAAGAGCAAATTGATAGAAAGCTTTTACATTATTGTGTCCATTGCATTGCTGATTGTGTATAAAGAGAGAGGCGCGTAGGCTCAATCAGGTTGTAATCAGACCAATATTCAGCACCTCTTAGCGCCAGCGAACAGAGAAAGAAAGAGGAAAGGAAGGCAGTCGGTCTAAGCTCATACACTGCAGGTAAGTGTGTCATCCATTAGTGCACTATTGGAAAGGGCTTCACCACAAGAAAAAATTTGTTTTGTTGAGGGGGATTAGGAAGTGCACAAACTGCCACAGATGTCAGCTTAATTAGATGCAATAGAGAGCTGCATTAATCTGGCTGAACTCAATTAGAGTTTTTCAGATATAATCAACATCTTAGTTTCCTAAGAAACCAAAGCAAGCCACAGTCAGTCTTCGTTCATGGATATCGTTTTTTGGTTCTCATTTTTCACCAGTATTGGATCAGATTTGTCAAAATAGGTGGGAAAATGTTGTTTTGATCTCCTCACCATGTTAGAATCATTTGAGGTTAACACCCTTTGACTGGCCGCAGCTCCCTGTGGAACCGAGGCCACGGCCCCAACCAATCACGCAGGGCTGATTCTGTTTGTGCGCACTGACTGATGTCTGGTGAAGATTAAAGCTGAAAAGTGAACATGCATTTATTTGTAGAGGTGTGTGTTACAATTCAATTTACAAACATGAATCTGAGCTATAAGAGATGAATGAGGAGCGTGGGAGCAAACAAAAGATGGTTAATCAGCAGTACCACTGAGAATGAGATGGGCAAGACATCTTTTTAAACAAGGTAGGTTTACAGTTGCTTCACAATATCTATTACACACACACACACATTACTGAGCAATAGTCTTGAGTCACTCCTTATTTGTTTATATTTTGCTAGGAAAATGGGAAATAGGTGCAGTGATTTGAAACGTGCAAACAGGCATGGAAATACAATATACAAGGCAAAAACAGAGTTTGTACATCTCTAATGAGCTTGAAAGTCAATATTTGGTATGATCACCTTTATTCTTCAACACAGCCTGAACTCTATTAGGCAAACTTTCTTGTCATTTCTTTTAGTCTTCAGGAATAGTTCTCAAAGCTCTTCTTTGGATGTTGGCTGCCTTTTGTTCTGTTCTCTGTAAAGATGATCCCACACTGCTTCAATAATGTTGAGGTCCAGGCTCTGGGAGGCCAATCCATGACTCATAGTGTTCCACTGTGTGTTTTTCTATCCAGATATGCTTTTACTGCATTGGCAGTGTGTTTGGGATCACTATCATGCTGACAAATGACGCCACTGCCAATCAGACACTTTCCACATGGTATTGCATGGTGGATCAAAATCTTTTTCTGCATTCAAAATCCCACCATCCCACCAATTTTGACAAGATTCCCAACACTGCCGGCTGAAATGCAGCCCCAAACCATGACAGAGCCTCCACCGTGTTTTACAGATGGCTGTAGACACTCACTGTATCTCATTCCTGACCTCCTCTGTACATATTGACAATGATTGTGTGTAATTTGGCATACCTCAGCCTCAGGTACAATGACTGGACAATTACATGACAGACTTCAGAGAACTAATACTATATTGACTAGTTACTTGGATTCATTTGACATGTAATGTGTCCTCATTCTAAAAGAACTAGTGTGACTCTACTTTGCTTTTTCATGTCTGCAGCTTGCAAAACTTATTTTAGAGCAACTTAGCACTGACTATAAATTTTTCCACTGACATCATTAAATGATGATGTATGGTCAAAGGTGAAACACTGGAAGGCAGTGAAATTAACCTACTGTTAAACCTTGCATTGAATAAATTTACACTGGTTTACTTACTGCTCCCTTAACACAGCAATTATGATATGACCTTTACTAGGTATTAAAGTATGAAAATGATAACAGCTGCATGTGTTTATTTTCAATTATAAATTTATCCATTGTTAATTTCATTATTGATTAATTCATTGTTAATTATGTACATTCAGCAATACGTCTGTATTTTTTTATTTCAATCGATTTTCGATTTCTCATGATGACACTGACATTATAAACTGCTTCCATTTGTGTGTGCTTGCAGCAGAAAACAAAGACCGATGGGCCACATTAAAACAATATGTCTAGTACTGTGCAGGTCCTCCTAAACAGCTCTGACCATTCAAGGCAAAGACTCTTAAAGTTTGAATTTTAAAGGAGCCCCATGGTAGCAGGTACAAATATGTTAGCAGTAGACCCTTTAAGTCCTGTAAGTTGTCCTCTCTCTTCTACTCCTCAAACCACACCTGATCATTTTTTTTGCAGTGTGGCAGTGTGCATTATCTTGCAGAAAGAGGCCACTGTAATCATAAAAGCTTGTGCTATGAATGGGTGCACGTGGTCTGCAACAATAGGTAGACTGTAAAAGTAGCATGTGTATGAATGGAATTATCACAGGTTTTCCAGCAGAACATTGCCCACACACTCACGCTGCCTCTGGTGGCTTGCATTCTTCCCACAGTGAATTCTGCTGCTATCTCTTTCCCAGGTAACCAGCACATTGGGGAGGTCCAAATAATGTAAAAGAAAACATGATTCAGCAGACCACGCCACCTTCTTTCATTGCTCCATGGTCCAATTCTGATGCTATTGTGCCCATTATAGGTGCTTTTGACAGTAGAAAGGGGTCAGTGTGGGCTTTCGGAGGCTGCACAGTCCCATAGGCAGCATGCTGTGATGCACTGCGTGTCCTTTCTTTCACAGCCAGTATTTACTGTTAACTCTTCTTTGGAGATGCTCTGACCCAGCCATGTAGCCATCAGAGTTTGGACCGCTGCAAAATCCGATCCTACACTTACCATTTTCCTGCTTCCAAAAGCAATGCTGCACTTTATTAAGGTGTAGGGACAAAAACATAGTATTAACTGTAAATCAATATAAAGGAAAGGTTCATACATTTGAAGTCTGATGATGGTATTCACATGCCCACATGTATGTCTGAAGGATACTTGTTGGTACTTGTTTCTGTAATCATTCCCACTAGCACAAAAAGATCCTTTTCTAATGTGATTTCATTGTAAGATGAGGGACAAAATCTGCACTTTTCACTCTGCATCAAAAATGTAATCACAGGTTAGCTAAAGTAAAAAATAAGTTTTGAATTGATAAAACCTAAAAGAACATCTTTCACAGTTAGTCATGATAACATGAAATCTCCTTTTCTGTTTCCTTAGACATTGTTACGTTGTTGAGCTGCAGTATGAGGACAGTAGCGGTATAAAAAGGAAGTTCTGTGGTACTGTGGAAGATTTCCAAAGGGTTTCACTTACTCCATCTGCTGACTTCTAATATTTTCTTTGGAAAGCCATGGTATTGCGAATAGGTGTTCAAACTGTAAGACAACTCTCACTTTATCATTTTGAGATATGTACATAAAGTCTGGTGATCTCAATTAATCCCAGCATATCTCCTCTCCCTGTCAACCTGAGCGGAGGTCTAATCTACCAGACTGAGCAGCACTAAAAACCTATGCTGACTCAGTGTGCACGACCTTTGCTGTAAATTACTCTGAAAAAAAAAAATTACAATCAATATACCTATTATGTATAAGATTCTCCAAGCAAGGAAGAATGTGAAGGAGCTAAAGAAAATTTGTGAGAGACAGAGATGGTAAGAGGAGACTGGAGTTCCTGAAAATGACCACAGTCGTGACAATGACACTTTTGACAAGTAAACTGCCTCAAGTCATGCTCAGACGTCTGGAACCAACAAGATCTAGACAGACATGCTTAGTCACTTGGAGGAAAGATGAACTATATGCACTGACATCAGTGACAAGAGAACCAAGCGGTCACAATGACCAAGCCACAGAAATGCTGACAGAATGAGTACAGGTGTTCAAGAAGTGATGTGAAAGTGCTGAGAGGATACACAAAACTGAATGACCAGAAACTCTCCAGGGGCCACAGAGACAACAAGCTACAAGTTGTGTGAGGTGAAGCAAAAGAGCTACAAAGACTAAATGTACACTGACCACTGATGGATACTGAACTACTACTGAAAGAACAATTCTGTTGGTATTACTCACCAAAATCAGTCAAATACTAATGAAAAGAACAGCTAACTCACAAACTAATATCTGGAGACATGGCAGCCAAAGACATACCTTTCAATGGGGCAGCCAGGGCAGTGCCCCAGGGCCCAGGATGGAGCACATAACATAACTATCAAATGGGCTTCAACATTGCATGGCATTCATATACATTTGCTACCTTTAGTTAAAGTTGGAAAGATAATAAGAGTTTCACTGTATGTTTAAGTCATGGTTATACAGTGGGGCAAAAAAGTATTTGGCAGCCACCGATTGTGCAAGTTGTCCCACTTAAAAATATTGAGAGGGGTCTGTAATTTTCAGCATAGGTTCACTTCAACTGTGAGAGACAGAATGTAAAAAAGAAATCCAGGCTATCACATTGTATGATTTTTAAAGAATTTATTTGTATAATGCTGCAGAAAATAAGTATTTAGCACCTACAAACAAGCAAGAATTCTGGCCCTCACAGACCTGTTACTTCTTCTTTAGGAAGCTCTTCTATCCTCCACTTGTTATCTGTATAAAAGACACCTGTCCACACCTTCAAACAGCCAGACTTCAACTTCCACCATGGCCAAGACCAGTGAGCTGTCTAAGGACACCAGGGACAAGATTGTACACCTGCACAAGACTGGGATGAGCCAATCTACAATAGGCAAGCAGCTTGGTGAGAAGAGATCGACTGTTGGAGCAATTATTAGAAAATGGAATAAATACAAGATCACTGACAATCTCCCTCGACCTGGGGCTCCATGCAAGACGTCACCTCATGGGGTACAAATGATCTTGAGAATGGTGAGGAAACAGCCCAGAACTACATGGGGGGGAACTGGTCAATTACCTGAAGAGAGCTGGGACCACAGTAACAAAGGTTACTATTAGTAACACACTACGTTGTCATGGATTAAAATCCTGCAGCGCTCGAAAGGTCCCCCTGCTTAAGCCAGTACATGTCCAGGCCCGTCTAAAGTTTGCCAGAGACCATCTGGATGATCCAGAGGAGGATTGGGAGAATGTCATGTGGTCAGATGAGACCAAAATAGAAGTCTTTGGTATAAACGCCACTCGCCGTGTTTGGAGGGGAAGAATGCGGAGTTGCATCCCAAGAACACCATA
>VUQS01069552.1:0-19398 GCA_015108495.1 Heterochromis multidens
TTTTTGTAGCAACACACTACTTTCTGCAGTACAATACTGTTCAACTGATGCTCACGAGGGTATGGCACCACAGTGTGTTCCAACACTGCTTTTATGCAGACAGAGGGTGTTGTAAGTAATCCAGAAAAGTTGGAACACCTGTAGGAATTAGTAGCACCAGCTTTCAAGGCTTGATCAACCTCCATTGCTGCAGAACAGCTTTAAATTGTTAACCCATTTTGTGTTCCCTGAAAAAGTTCTTCTTGTATAATTCTGAAATGTACATTATTTTTCAGTTTTGGGTAACCTTACCTTTTTTTTAACCTCTGGCAGTTCACCACTTACCTTTGTACCATTTCAAGTTATTCATTGGACTTGAACGACTTGAATTGCAATAAATAACTGGAAAAATTGGGGTACTCTAAAACTTTTGACCGGTAGTGTATATATTGTATTCCAGAGGATCCTAGTCTGTGGTATGAACAATTTCATATATCTGTCCTTGTGGCAGCTGAGCTGAATCAGTCTGCCAGAGAAGGTGCTCTTCTGCCTGTCCAGTAAGTGGTGCAGAGGATGATCAGGATTAACATGATGGATGCTCCTATCCCAATAGACCACAGCAAAGTTTACTGCAAAGTACAGTATATACTATGTATACACTATGGTTGTGTTTTAGCTCTCACACTCCTTGGTTAGAATTAGGAAAAAAAAGGTTGTGATGTCAGTTTAATCTTAAAAAGGTAAATGGTGATAACAGCTTCGCTAAATATTACAAAATGCACTTTAACTGATTGGACAATCTCTCCCTTACTTTAACTTCCCAAGCAACAAACATTTTAGTTTAAATTAAATCTAATATTAATTACATATCCCTCCTAAAGGCAGATTGGCAGAAAGCAAATATGTATTTATGTATTTTCAGTATCCACACACATGGTACAATGGACAACATGCCTCCGAAGTATCCAACTAGTTTAAGATTCGTCATGTTTTTCTTAGGAAAAGTAAAAATAGTAATAGCAAAAACTATTTCCTTTGCAACAGCTACATATTATACTACCTGCTTTCTGAGAGAGAGGTGGCCAGTGTGTGACAGATCCAAGGTGGGGTGCCGAGGACAGAGTCCCAATTAGACCTCTCTGTAGGGAGTGGACCTCAGCACCATTCATCACACCATTTCAATTAAAGCCATCTAAAAAATGATTAAATAATCAGCTGCAGGCTAATGGAGCCATATATCCTTGTTACGGGAGGACATTGGTCATTGACTTGGGAATGTCTGGCCAGTGCCAGATGTCACACAGCAATGGTAAAGGAGTAAGACAGATGACAGAAAGGAGGGAGGAGGGTAATTAGAAACAAAGAAAAAGAAATGCTAATTAGTGTGATGGGGGGAGGGGTAAATATGAGTCCATCACAGGAAAAGTTCTCCATATGTGAGTTTGGTCACATTGTGGAACACTCACATTTTAATGTCTCTCACATCTGCAGTTGGGGTTGATGCTGCAGACTGAGGCAAAATGATGAGTTCAAATGAGGAACATGCATCAAGCGGTGACACAGAAAATGTCACGATTGTTTGTTTGCAGCATTGCAACGTCCTATCCCTGTCAGCCTGCTAGCTACAGAATACAGCTTCAGAATACAATCGTTTAGCAAGAGCTGTAGGAAAGAGCCTGTCGTGGGTGGCGACGATCAGATTAACATTATTTTCTTGTTTCCTCACTTACAGTTTTATCAAAATATCAAAAAAAAAGTATATGAAATATCAGCACGTCAAATATAAAAAAAAGTATATTTAATAAAATGTATTTAATACAATAGACTATGGTTTAAATGTAGCTCTAATTCATGAAACGTTGCATCAATCTCTCTTTAGAAGCATAGCACATGATACCATTATTCCAGAGTTAATGTTATGCAGATATCACACACACACGCACACACGCACACGTACAGTAAGGCCAGTTGGGTTAAATAGCTGTCATTATCAGGCCGTGTGGCTGTAGAATGGAGGTGACCCTGGACAGCTCTCCATCATCCTGCTCTACGGCTGCACATTAATGGTTAATTGATGTCACAGGGGACTGCTGATCAAAAGCTTTCTAAGCAGACCCCCTTTTTCAAGCATGCTGCACTGCCATTCTATTAGCAAGGCAGGCATGTCAGACTGAGTTGCGGTGCGGGTGGGGCAGCGACAGTGGGACATCAGTTTGTTATTCCCGTTCTTCTCTTCTCACTCATCTCTGTGCAAAACAGATACCTCCCCCGACACGCCCATGCCCCACCCTGCCCTCTATCCCTCCTTCGTGATAATTAGTCCCTGCTGCACACAAACCGAAGCACACAAGTATGCACACAAATGACACACACCCAGAGGTGCCACCGTATCTGCAGCTTAAAGCGCTGGTGTTCTGACAGCCATCAGCAGAAATAGAGGCAAATCTTATTTACTTCACTGGGTTTTCAATTTTTCCCACTTTATCCCCCCTCCCCTTCCATATTTATGCCACTTTCATGATTTCTTTCTAAACTATTGTCTCTTCACTCAGATTTCTTCGTGTTGATGTAGTAAGCGAGTGACTTTTACATGCTTGGCTACAATGATTGTTGTCACTGAAGATAACAGCCATGCTCAGAATGGAAAGGGCAGTAGGGATTTGTCACCATTTGTCCATCAATCAAAAAAGGGAACGTCTTCATAATTGTGTCAAATATTAAGTTAATATAATGTGCTAAACATCAAATGGAGGCAGTTTTTAGGTTTCCATCTTTTGGCTCAGGTGCTTTGGAATTCTGTTTGTCCAACTTTTAGTTTTAAAAGACAAGGTAGATGAAATTATTTTTTTTAAATTAATTCTGGTCTGGATGTACAGCTTTGAGTACTCTTTGTGCTCAAATGGCCATTGTACTGTGCAGATTGAGCAAGAAAAAAGCAAATATGGTCACATCTAATAGTAGCAAAGCCAAGACAAACAAAAAAATATGCATCAAAACATCTGTATTTGTGCACCTGGAACTCGGGGTAGACTGTCCTATTGGACATTTTAGCCTGAAAACAGACTCTGTGCCACACCATCTAATAGAGAGAGCACATGCACTAAGATGGCTTTGTGAAGCTGTAATATTGTGAATTTGGCGGACAGCCTGGAATAATTAGTGTTGCCCTGGGTCTGAGTTACTGTTTGCTGGGCTCACAGAACATTCCCTCTTAGGTTCTTTGGCTGCCAATTAACTCACACACGCACAAATGGTCTTGCATGCGCCCTGAGCTGTAATCTCATTACAGATTGCAGTGTACAAGCCTCATTTCTGCGCATCTTCTAATGGTCTGCCTTCTCATTTCCACAGCATTTCACAAACACAGCTGTCATGCCATACCTGAGGCGGCTTATGCTGACAGCATTTATTAAGTGAGGAGAAAGCTTATAACACATCTGCAAAAAACATGCCCAGCCTGCTGATGAGTTAAGAGAGGAGTCACAGTCATTTGCTTTAACTAAACACAAAAAAAACTCCTGCAATATGTCAAGTGAAAAAAAAAGTATCTAATGTTTGGTGTTGCCGAGCTTCTGGTTTGAAGGCATACAGCGCACTGTGAGAGTGAAGCCAGCAGAGCCAGTTATGCATCACAAAGGAAGCTAGATAAACGCATCATCCTCATCGCTCTCGCGCAGCGATTTCCCAGTAGTAGGTCTACTTGATGAAGTGCCAGATCCCCTCCCTGTTATTCTCTGTGCACCAGCCAAGTGTCCACATGCATGAGTGTATTCATCAGTCAGGTGGCACTAGCCTGGCTCTTTTTCTGCCTCCTATTCTTCTTTCTTGCTGTGCCCAGGTGTGAATGAGATTGAGCTGATTTATCTCTTATGTGCTGCTTATCAGTGAATTGTAGTGATAACCAAATGAAGTCATGTTATACAGAAAACACACACACTCTGATTAATATGTAGTTAGCATGCAATTATGTCCTGTATCAAATTTGTAGGCATGCTGCAACAAATATAATATTCAGTCTGCAAATACTTACATGATTAATAAGTCACCCAGGAAATCTTGGCCTGTAATTGACTAATGTGATAACCAAGGGGGGGAAAAAAGAAAGAAAAAGCACACATGGTAAACTATGAGAGGATAAAAATAATTGCAGTAATCAAAACAAAGCCTGGAGCCACTGACACATTAGTTTGACATTTCTCTCTCTCTAACACATGCATAAACCTTGTTGTTGCTCTGTTTCCTTTGTTTTGGGGGCCAAAGTGATTAATGGCAACAGACTCAGGTCTTCACATGCAGCATGCCATGGTGAAGTTTGTGTTCACTCTTTTGGTTTTTATCTGTCACATCTAAATCTATGCAACATACCAGTAATTACACTAAATCCCCCAAAACCGCAGGCTCAGACACAGAGGAGCAAGGTTAGGAAACATTTGATCCGGCCTCCGCCCCGCCATTACAGCCGACTAAACCTTGCATAACCTCATATCAGCAAAAGGCAGACCAATTTCATGTCCACATCAAATGTGAAGCCAAAACACTGGTAAGTTCTCACAAATATTTTTCACATCGCACACACTGCCCCCCCTCTGTTTTTCACTCAGGGGTTAAGCCATCAAGGGTTGAGCTAATGAAAAGGCCTGGATGAACAGGCTCTCTGATGATAACCTTGGAGTTCCACTCACAGTACTTCAAAGAAGGAATTAACAAAATTAGGTGGTCAATAGAGGGGGACTGACTACAAATGTCAGATGGAGCTGATCATCCTTTAGAATAACATTCACTTAGACATTGAATCATTGTGTGACTTTTGGACTTTTTTTTATTATAATTGTGCATGCTAAACATATGGAGGATAGAAATAATATGGTAAAAATCTTTCCAATTAAATTTTACACAGTGGCTGAAATAGAAGGAACACATTAAAGTACAAAGCACAGAATCTCTTAACAGACAGGGCAGTACAGTGTTGGTGTTTGGGTACGACATCAGCACATAGGGCAAAGCGGCCCAGCAAAATTAATTCCCCCATCCTCATGAAATCCATGGTGCAGTGAGCCTAGTGCAAAAACTCTGGGTCATGAATTTGGTTTGTGGCAAAATGGAGATGCACAGAATAACTTTAATGTGATGCTGCAGTCAGATTGTTACAGTTCACTCACGTTTGAATGAGGAGCTTTTAAAATAGGTGCAGTAGGTCTTTTGTTACTCTGTTTTAACTCCTGTTTTTTATTTAGTGGGGAAATCCAGGCATGTGCTTTTGTAAACTTGCCGAGCAGGACATGGCCGCTACATTCCCTCTTAATTCCTATGGAAGCAGTGAGGATGTAGGCCTACTTTGGTTTTCGCATACTGCTTCTGCATTTTGGCTTAGGTTTTGTGAAATATATAATGACATAGTCTAATATGTCATGTTTTGTTGTTCATAGGAGGTATTTACCTAATTTTAGAACCTGCTAAGGACCAGTTGATTTTTATTATGACCTGATATGTTAAACACTCCATGGAAGTCAGGGGCACTGCCTCTGGATTGGCAGCCTGGGGTGGTGGTTCCCATCTTCAAGAAGGAGACTGGATAGTGTTCCATCTTCAGGGGGATCATGTTTCTCAGCCTCCCTGAAGGTCTATGCCAGAGTACTGGAGAGGAGAATGAATCTGTTAGTTGAACCTTGGATTCTGGAGGAACAATGCAGTTTTTATCGTGGTCGCGGAACACCGGACCAATTCTTCATCCTCTCAAGGATATTCGAGGGTGAGTGGTGAGTGAGTTTGCCCAACCAGTCTACATGTGCTTTGTGGACCTGGTGAAGGCATTCGACTTAGTCTCTTGAGGTAACCTGTGAGGGGTGCTTCAGGAGAACAGGGTATCGGGCTTGTTGTCATGAGTTATCTGGTCACTGTACAATCGTTGCTAGAGGTTGGTCCACATTGCTGGTAATAAGTCTAACTCATTCTTAGTGGGTTTTAGACTCTGCCAGGGCTGCCCTCTGTCTCCGATTCTCTTCATAATTTTTATGGACAGAATTTCTAAGCGCAACCAAGGGGGGGAGGGTGTCAGGTTCAGTGGCCTTAGGATCTCGTCTCTCCTTTTGTGCAGATGATGTGGTTCTGTTGGCTTCATCAAGCAATGACCTCCAACTCACACTAGGGTGGTTTGTGGCAAAGTGTGAAGCAACTGGGATGAGAATTAGCACCTCAAAATCTAAGGCCATGGTTCTCAGTTGGATAAGGGTGGAGTGCCTGTAATGAGTTACTGCCCGAAATGGAGGAGTTTAAGTATCTCAGGGTCTTGTTCCCGAGTGAGGGGAGAGTGGAACGGGAGATTGACAGATGGATTGGTGTGATGTCAGCAGTGATTAATGCAGATTCTGTACTGGTCTGCTGTGGTGAAGAGAGAGCTGAGCATGAAAAAGAAGCTGTCCATTTACTGATTGATCAACGTTCCTACCCTCACCTATGGTCACAAGCGCTGGGTATTGACTGGAAGAATGAGATTGTGGATAAAAACAGGGGAAATGAGCTTTCTCGGCAGGGTGGAACTCAGCCATTCAGGAGGAGCTCAGAGTAGACCCACTGTTCCTGCACATCGAAAGGAGCCAGTTGAAGTGGTTCTGGCATCTGATCAGGATGCCTCTCAGGTGCCTCCTAGGTGAGGTGTTCCAGGCATGTCCCATTGGTTGGAGACCCTGGGGCAAACCCAGGACATGCTGGAGAGATTACATCTCTCGACTGGCTTAGGAACGTCTTGATGTCACCCTGGAAGAGCTGGAGGACGTGGACGGGGAGAGGGAGGTCTGGGCATCTCTGCTTAGAATTACTTTTTTGGGCCTTAAGTAAAACAGGAAATATGAAGAAA
Source organism: Heterochromis multidens (assembly GCA_015108495.1). NCBI lineage: Eukaryota > Metazoa > Chordata > Actinopteri > Cichliformes > Cichlidae > Heterochromis > Heterochromis multidens. The sequence continues at coordinate 6,833 of VUQS01069552.1, forward strand.
ATTAGTCCAGTCTTTTTGCCAGTAATGGCCTGGCTGGCTGGGAATCATGTGATATGTTCTCTAACCCCTTGGCATTAGAGTACAAATTTAATAAGAGTTTATCTTTATAATTCATGATACAACCTCACCTACTATCATCGAATCCTGTGGCTGCTCTGTTTTTTCTTTCATACCACAAAAAAACCACGCCAGTGTACACTTGGAACCTGGCCCAAAGCCTTTTGTTAAGAAGTCTTGTCTCAGTTGTTCAGTTCAGAAAGGAGATTGCTTAATATCTTTCAAATGTGTTTGAAAAAACACACACAAAACCAAGCACCACAATTCTTTCGAACCGATCCAAGCAGGTTAGTTGTAAAAGTAGTCTAAGAAATCGCTGTGTGCAGCTGTTTCTCTGTGAAAGAAATGGCTTTGGGCAGTTCCACAACTGCATGTTTTGTTTTGGTCTATGTGTTTTTTTCCATTCCTTTAAAGGTCAGCATTGTCCAGATGATTTGTAATTGGTCATGGGTTAAAGTCTTATATCAATGTATCAATGTGACTGCTGAATCACAACCCACCCCTAAAAAGAAGGCTGCATTGTTGTTGAAATTTGCTGGAAGCCAAATGCGTTGACTTTCAGCTTGTATATTTCAGTATCATTTATTTTCATCTAGCATTTGGCTCAAGGTACACTTTTCTCACAACAGAGATACATTTATAAGCTACATAAAAGTACAGCTAGACTCAACAGGCACTTGGAGCCTTTAAGTCTTATTTTCAGATTTCTGCATTCCATCATGATCATCTGTAACCTTGCACTCCCCATTAGTGTTCAGTGTCTGTTGATCTGTTGCATCACTTATGTGCATTAAGTCAAGAGTAGCTCATTTAGAGAATGAATAAATCATACAGTGGGTACAGTCTGAATACAGAGAAGAAGCACAAATATTAGAGTAGGGAATGTACATTTATGCAGTTACGTAGGAGCCCATACTACCAACCCTTGTACTGTAATGTCTGCCTTTTGAGAGGTTTAATTAGACATGATATCTTAATTTGCACACAGATGTACCACAAAGTAATTATACAGTATTTTCCAAAGACTAAGCAGAACATAGTGAAATCCCCCAACTGCCTGTTGACTGGTAGAGTAAAAATAGCTCATTTAAAGACAGTGGAAGGCTGTCTTCTTTGAGTAAGACTTCTAGTCTGGCCTCTTGGGATGAGACTCGCTGCAGTTTATCACAGCCACTAATTATTCATGTTATAAGCCACACTCTCTTGCAAAAAGAAAAAAAAAAGACAAATGCAAGCATGAAATCGGCAATCGCATGACTGCTGACACAAGAGCAGAGCAATGAAAGCTCCATATGTCTGGATTGTGTTCTGGTTGCTGATTATAAGACATGTGTCTCCTCCAGAGGGAAGTGAGGATTTGTGCTATTTCAGTGGAGTGTCTGCTTCAAAGTCTTGTTTATTCAGCAAAGGAAAATGTGTGGTCAATGACATCTTATTGCCAACACCATACTAAAAATTCTTCCTCTTTACATAATACATTTTTAATTTTTTTTCAGATGACCTATTGAGTGTGATCATCAAGCTTTTTTATTTAATGTAGACCAAGAAAGAAAGAAACAAAACTGTAAGAAACAAAAACATGATGTTAGACTTTTTTTTTTTTTTTAGCTCCATGTAGAGAAAAAAGAAGCAAAAGCCCTAACATCCTACTTTAAATTCACTGTCTTGGAAGTCTTTGAATGTTTTTTCGGCTTCATTATGTTGCAGCAGATTCCCATTATTCTAGGTCAATGGCTTCATTGAAGACCTATCTTGCAGAGAGATCAACACATGAGCTAATTACACTAATAGGCCGTGGCAAAATGTTTGATACCAAACTGCTAGCTTGGAGACAACAAGCAACCATTCACACATTTCTTTCACTCACTTTCATCTTTAAAAAATCTAAACATAAAAATTACACTGTGACACAGATTGGAAGGCTCTTAATTTTCAATGGTAGCACTTGGGAGGGATAGTTATACTTTAAAGAAAAAAGGAAACAACAACACCGACATATGACCTTACTACAAGGTCAGGTAGTGTGCAAATGCTGAAATTTAATTAATGAAATCTATGACCAATTTTTTTCATTACAGCATCTTCCAGCTGTCACAGGCATGTAGTATCAGCAAAGCTTTGAAAATGTAAACCATAGTCAAATATACATGTTTTTTGCCAGCAATTTTAATGCCACAGTTTATCTAGTGCTGTAATGCAAAGTATTATTGCATTTTTCGGAATCACTGTACACAGGCAACTACAAAAAATGTTTTTTCAGAACTTAGCTCATATAGCTAAGAAACAGCTTAAATTTCAGTAGGATTATGTCACAGTTAATCATATTAAGGTGCTGGAAAAAGATTTCTGGATTCAATCAACCTACAGTCCAAGCAGAATTGAATAAGCTGTGGCAATGACTTTGCAAGGGCAAGTTCTGGGTTCAAATCCACCATCTGGCCAGGACCTTTCTGTGTTGAGTTTGCATGTTCTCTGTGTGGGTTCTCTCCGGGTACACTGGCTTCCCCCCACAGTCCAAAGACATGCAGTTAGTGACGTTAGGTTAATTGTTGATTCTGAATTGCCTATAGGTGTGAATGTGAGTGTAAATGGTTTCTTGTCTCTCTGTGTTAGCCCTGCAACCTGTACCCCACTTCTTGGCAGCTGGTATAGGCTCCAGCCCACCTGTGACCCTGAATTGGATAAGTAGCAGAAAACTGATGGATAGAATGAATTTACAAACTTTGAGAACATTTAGCTAGCACTGAACATTTATGCTTATGAACAATTTAAAAGGGTTGCCAGTGTGACAGTATTGTTAGTGTTACTCTGAGTTAGTGTCAGTGTCCTTCATATTCCTACTAGCAGGAATAGGTGCTAAACCTAGACAGTGGATGTAGTGGATGATGCTGTAGTGAACAGGTGAGTGAATTCAGACTCTGAATTGATAATGCTGCCTTACAGTGAAAACATTATTACTTTATTTCTGTGCTAGTACACATACTGTGTGCATACATTGTTAATCACCAGAGAATAAGAGCCTTAGGATTGATTCTGATTAACAATATGAAAAATATCTGTATAGTTTTTTTTTTTCTAGTTAACCCAGCTGTTACAATTGCATTATGAATGTATAAAAAATAATGCCTTAGGTTATCACTATATATGCTTTTTTAATATTATGATTAAGGTGAGGAAGGTAATTTATGTATTTTTCTGTCAAACACCTTCAAGTGTGAAATCTATCTCTTTGTAATTTCAGCATCTTTTAAACAGATCATGCCCATTTGTTAGTATAAGAAAAAAAATGGCCTCTCTCTACACAGCATACTGAAAAAGCTCACAGTTCTAACATTAAATGAGATGTAGTCCAATAATAGCATCTAATGCATGTGAATTTTCTCAAGGGATCTATACAGAGTGGCATAAAGTGGCACAGTGGTTAAAGGTTGCTTACTCTATCCATTGAAATGCCTACATGGAGGAAAACTACATTTAGCAAGATGCCTTTCACATTGTGATATCATATCACCTGTAAAAGCACAGCTGTGAAAGGAACTTTCACTCACTGAAGCAAGTACTGAAATCGCAAGATGAAGATGTCACCCATTACTTTTACCATTTCGAACTTGAGCAGGCCGAAATGCATTACCCTTTCGCTTCCACTTTTTCAGGTGTGAGTCGAAGCAAAAAAGTTTTTTATTTATAACACATATTAATAAAAGTGATAAAAGTCTAAAAGCTGAGTGGCTGTTGGCCTTTGATCTTTAATGCACTTACTAACTAGAGGTTCTATATAGAAAGGGATAAATGAATCTGGTAAAAGCACACTTTGATGCTTTAAATAAACAGACCAAGAAGGATAAAAGTTTCAGATAATATTACAAAAACAGCTGATGTGAGTTCTGTAGCTGCAGTGTTGTATACGGACTTGCTAGCGTTTTCAGTAAACCACGAGTTAAATGAGTTTGTAACTAAAGAACATGAGGTCAGCAGTACTTGTTTTTGCAAGAATGAATGGGTCCTGTGCAGTGTGTGTGCTACACGTGATGCACAGTAAACAATAACACAGTTAGTTGGCATGGGTACTAGTGGTGTTACACACACTGTAGCTATCAGAGGTACTACTGAGGACAATCCATATGAACATGGATTATTGTGCGGTCTTTACCTTACAACATAAAGCACCTTGAGGTGATTGTTGTTGTCATTTGGTGCTAAATGAATAATACAATAAACTGGTTTATTTTGGGGACTTAAAATGAAAACATTAAAATAATTTGTGAATTATGAATATGAGCCAGTTTAAACAAGACTGAATATTTGTGCAATACCACCTGAAGACTGCAAAAACTGTTTGGTCTGTTTTTCTCCTACACTGGAAATTGTTAATAGACGTAGACAAAGTTAAGAAAGTTGCAGAATGACTAAGTGGTCTTTCATTTCACTAATGCCAATTCCTGCATTCAGTAAAAGAAACAGTGAAACAATATCGTCTCTGTAAATAATATGAACACAATATGAACAACAGAAAGTAAACACAAATTGGTAATGCAAATACATTTAAAGCATGATCACATGCATCAATACTAGCCATTACCCACTGTGCCAAGTTCACCACATCATTCGCAGTAGTCCATTTAAATATTTCAGTTTCCACTCCTGACAGCAGAAGCACATTTGGTTTTTTCAGGGTTGCTTTTGTGTGCCAGTGTCAGAACCTTAGAAACAAAGGTCAGTTAACCTATGAAATGTTTTTTTTTGCAAAATGTAAAAAACAAAATAAAAATAAATCATTATTCATGTATTTCATACGGCTGTACATTTGTAATCTGAGTATGATTCATTCTACATGTCCTTCTATAAAGCCAAAAATGGCATGGCTAACAAAACATAATACTTAACCGTGTTTTATAACACATTGTTAAAATGCTCAAATAATATGCAGAGTTATTACATGTTTGTACAAGCCACTTCCTGTCTGCCCAACAGTCAATAAATGGCTGCCACAGCACGTAGAAAAATGCTTTATCTATCCCCTCTGTGCTGCATGCGTGCAAGTCCATCTGTTCATTTCAATAGCAGACATGATAGATGCAGCACTGAGATTATTGTACACAGTGACAGAGGAACTGCATTTCCAGCTTATCTTCCTGGTAGCCATTCATATTGCCTACTTGGCCAAGTATCCTGCTTCACACCCAAGGAAATGATTAACCAGGAGAGGCCCAGTGATTACCACTGAGCTTCAAGCCAAACTTCAAAACTCACAAACCTGCATCCATTTTCATTTTCTCCACAAGCTATATGTGAGCATGGCCCCGAATTAAAATTCAGCAGTATCAACAACATTCATTCACTGAGTTTCACAATAAGCAAACAATGAGAAAGTGGGATGAATGCGCTTGATAGTGCAGATATTCAATTATGATGGATTGAATGACGGCTTAGTGTGCATAATGCGTTCGCTCTTCCCTGTTGGGTTGTTTATTTTTGGCTTATTGTTTGCTGCCAAGCCAGTAAATTGTTAAAGTGGTCTAATAAGCAAGAAGCCATTCTTCTCCGAGCTTCAAAAACAGTCCCACAGTATGTCTTCATACATATGAAGTAATTCCAAGTGAGCCAGTGGATTATGGACTAAATCCCTTTACACACACCCAGTATTAATCACCTCCTTTTTTCTTTGCAATGGACCACTTGACCTGATAAACAAACAGCTCAAAGCTCTCCATACCTGGGATGCACATGCCTTTAGCCTCCATGTACTGGTATGCAAAATGTGGATTTAGAAGTTAAAAAACAGTCCATCAAGAAAGCATGAAGGAAGCTGGCTAAATGGAAGAAAGACGTGAGGGAGTGTAGGGGTGAAATTGCCTGGTAATGACCTCTCTCTCCCAGCTGTGAGGGCTGCAGATGTCTGGGGTTGCTGAGACAAATAGAGGTGGCTCACATGGGGAACACAGCATCTAGACAACAGCTCACATTTTTCCCTTGAACACTATTTGTCCACAACAAATTAATTTTGGACCGCTTGGGAAGGAACGGGATCCAGCTGGGCGTTGGCTAACAAACATGCAATGCATTTCCAGTGTGCTGAGACTGCTCTATCAAGCAGCTGCATGATTGAAAAGTTAGGGAGAGTTGAAAATATATTTGCTCCAGTTATGAGTGATTCACCAGAATGTGACCTAGATATTATATCTGGAAGAAGGAGAGGAGAAAGTATGTGGATGATGGAAATGAAAATGATAACTAAATATTTGTGTTGGATGAAAAAAAAATCATCATAAAGAGAACAAAATAATCTGCAACCGTCATTACCAGCAACATGACAATAAAAAATGCCTGGATTGGCCTGACACTGGTATTCAGTGATCTACAGTAAAATAATACAGTAGATGATCAGGATAAAACCCACCTGGCACAGAGAAAACAGACAACTATAGCATCTGCTTTGTTTTGGACTCCATCGGCTCTTGCAAATAGCTTTGACTTACTACCATGAAGCAAGAAACTATTCTTGACACCCTCTTGTTTGGTACTATGCATGAAGTACAGGATATAAACATACTTTTGCATCAATATAAAGCATTATAATACTTGTAGTATTCCTCATCACCCCCGTCCATCAAACTGCCATGGGAATTGATTGAGGCACATGCCCCCCCGAAATCACCATGTGTACCTGAGGATCATCCTGAGCCAACCCATGTGTCTAAGGTCATCACAGATATAGTTTTCTAGCTCCAGCCCCAATACACCCTTTTATTATTCTCTCTATATCCACTTTCTATTCTATAATTATGCATAACCTTATTTATCTGTTCCTTTCTTTTATCTGTTTGTCTTTATTTATTTACTATTATTATCCTTAGTATTATGATTTCTTTTTCTTCTTCCTTCTTCTCCCTTCTTCTTCTTCTTCTTCTTCTTCTTCTTCTTCTTCTTCTTATTATTATTATTATTATTATTATTATTATTAGTAGTAGTAGTAGTAGTAGTAGTAGTAGTAGTAGTAGTAGTAGTAGTATTAGTATTAGTATTGTTGTGTCCACATACATTGGCAGAGAAGATTTGGCAAGTTTTTCATGGGTGCAACCCACATACTCCACTTTGCTGCTCAATCCACAAATGCATTTTCCTTACAAATGTGGCATCATTTAAGAGGAAATAAACAGGCTTTCCAACGGTGTAAGATTTATTGCCAAGAAGCATTGTTACAACAAAGAAATAATTGACCAAACACAAATTTACTTACTTTTTGTGCTAAGTTTATATCTCCTCTCAATAATATCACTTCTGGACTAAATAGAGCCTTAAACATTTACATATTGCACATTCATACAGCTACACAGCACATCCTTGCATATGCACCACACACATACACACAAATTACTAATTTTGATGAAATGCAAATTTTTTCTTTTTTTTATTAACTTTCTGTTTTAGGCTTCAGTCTGTTGTATGTTTGGTGTTATGTGCCACAATAAAACTAAAAAAAAAAATAAATTGAGCATGAGCAGATGAGCTTGACACACACACAAAAAATTGAGTCACATGCCATTTATTTTCCTTTTTGGTCACCTGCCCAAACAAATGCGATTATACTGACGGCATGAAAACTATCTGTATGCGTCTGCACACAAGAACAATCATGAATGTACAGATTCCTCATGGAGGTCATAAATGTGTTGCCACTGAATTCTAGAGAATCACAGCCACTGAATGCTGACTCCCATCTGAACTTAATCTCAATTACATTGTTTTCTGTTTGTTTCCAGACTGCAGTATTTCTTTCGCTGTCCATGACCTAAATAAATCATGATTCCTCTCATTTGGAAGCAGCCACTGGTTTATGACGGCCTTTGAACTATTCCTCCCAGACCGATGACTGGTTATTAATTCATCCATTCTTTTGAAAAGAGTGCCTCATTATCATCCCAATATCAACCCGTCCCGCGAGAAGTTGCAAAGCCAAGCAGTCAAGATTTTGCACTCCAGCTTCACAGGCTTGTCAAATTAAAAGGGTCTGCCAGTGACACTTTGAGGATGGCTCTCCAGAAACAGAGAAAAAAAAGATGAATTATGTAAGATCTCTTTGAATATTGCATTGCAGAGGAGGGTGTCCCATATGCCCACCGTTTCCAGTCGCAGACAAAGCATGAACTGGAATGATCTCACAAAATACAGCAGCCTTAAATTCACCCCGTCTTTTTCGATCCCCTGTTATCACTGTGAGCAGTGCAGAATAGACTCCTGTGGGCTTTCTAAGAGAAAAGCTTTGGGAGATAAGGAGGAAGGAGACGATCGCAGGGTGATTGAATGAGATCTGCATTTGGAGAGTGAACTCTGATAACATCAGAGGTTCTTAGAAGACGACCTGGGTTCTGGGAAGTGCGAAAAAAGGAAAAAGCTTCCTTCTAACACTTCTACTCCTCATCCAGCTTCATTCGGAACAGCAGAAAATGTGAGATTTGTTCCCATTATTGAAAAGAAGCAACACAGACAACACAATTTGAGGATAATTTTTAACGCAGACCTCAAAGAAAGAATGGGAAAAGTACAGTGCAGGCACGTGATATGGAACATCACATGCAGGAAACACAGCAGGGAATTCGCAGCTCTACATTAAGAAATCGATACATTTGTTTCTAAAAGACACTCGTAAAGAAATACCCTAAAACTCCCATTTCCAACTAAAACAAAACAACTAAAATGCCTCCCTTAGTACAATTTTCCACAATCTATTAGTTTTACTGCTAATCACTTTTCTCTTTCACGCTGTTGCTTTTATTGACCTTTTATCTGTACCAGCAGACTCCTGCTATTTCACTGTGTGTTGCATTTCCATCTACTCCCCTCATTCCCTGCAGCAAAACAAAGAGATAATTGAATTGCACCCAACAGCCCACCTGATAAGTCAATCTCATATTCAGAATTTTTTTAAATAAAGATGGCCTGCATCCTTATTTTCTGTCCAGTAAGCCTATGCCTAATTATCATTATTATAGTTACCGGGATGGTAACAGCAGTTTTTCAGGGTGCTATGAGGAATGTTGGGAACTGGTTTAAGGAATTCAACTTTGAGACAACTCAGTGGCAAATAGGCTCACTGATAGAGACTTTATCTCCAGACTGGAGCTGATTTTGCTGAGTTTAATGTTTAAATTCACTTGATTTCCTAATTAATACATTGCATGCTGCCAATTATTCTAGAAAGTGTCTAAAAGTAATGTTCATAACCACAATTAAGTCATGAAAAAGTGACACACAGGCAAGTTTAACACAATCCAAGAGCAGCAGGTAAATACTTCATGTGTCTACTCCAGATAAAGGTAAGTCATTTGAGGAGCTGGAGATACATAGAAATTAAAATAAATAATAATAATAATTATTATTAATCTCTGGCTCTCTTCCACAGTGTCTCTTTTGTCCTGTCTTCCTTCCCTCACCCTCAACCGGTCGTGACAGATGACTGCCCCTCCCTGAGCCTGGTTCTGTTGGAGGTTTCTTCCTGTTAAAAGGGAGGTTTTCCTTCCCAGTGTTGCCAAGTGCTTACTCATAGGGGGTCGTCTGATTGTTGGGGTTTTCTCTGTATTATTGTAGGGTGTTTACCTTACAATATAAAATGCCTTGAGTCAACTGTTGTTGCAATTTGGTGCTCTATAAATACATTTCAATTGAACTGAATTGAATTGAATTTTCCCTTTTCTCAAAGACCCCTTTTCCCTCTCTACTCCTGGCACCCTTTACTAAGAATTCAAGGGTTGGGCCACGCTCATCTTCATACCTGGTCTGGACTGTATACATGAGGTGGAATCAAAAAAGTTCTCTGACTAGGCCTATAAAAACTAAATTTTAAAAAGGCCTGACTTAAATTTGGTTGTTTTCACCTTCAAGGTCAACATTCGTGGAGTTGTGCACTGTGTTTGTACCACAGTGTGAGACTGTTAATGCAGAGCTCTGCTGTACCATCCAGAGGCAGCTGAATAAGAACATTTAGTGAAAAGATCCTGAACTGTGGATGCTGGCACACATGGCATTGAAAATGAGTTTTTTGGCCACATGGACACAGCCGCTGATTGTCACTCGGCTGCAAATTTGTACACTTTTGCAAAATAAGAAAACCATCTAAAAATAGCAGTCACATAGAAAGCAATCAGGAGGTGTACGAGAAGAGGAAAAAAGTAAAGTAAAGAAATATAGGTCAGGTTTTGGACTAAGTCCATAAACCTTTTGATCACAACTCATAAAAATACCTGCAAAGTGCTGAAAACCAGAATTCAAACCAGGACTCAAATCCAGGACAGCCATGGACAGACACACACAGACAGACACAGAGACACACACACTCCTGAGGTGAAAACACCAGCCTCATTGTTGGGGCTGGTAACAGGAGGTATCGGTGTGAAGGGGGATTAGATTAAACATATCCTGACTGACTGTTTACTATTCAAATATATGGGGCTATAATCCTATAAGGGGTATGAAGTCCTATAAAAGATAACGGCAAACTGATTGATTTGGAAATATGGTGAAGACAACAGCCAGCTATTTAAAGTCACGCCTCTTCTAGAGTAAAGAGCTTATCTTAAGCCTTTGTTGTGATAAAAAAAAAAAAAAATGCAAACTTAAATCTGAAAACAAGCTTTGTGGATGAAGAGTCACCAAGAAGGCTGTCAGCCTGACTGCTCTGGAGAAGAAGATGATCATTATAGATTTTTTTTCTTAATTAGGTGTGTCTCTCTAATCAACACAACCACTCTCGAAAGGATGTACAGTCATGGCAACTTGAGACAACTTGAAAGCATGCTGGCTGTCTAGGGTACTGACTATTTACTAAAAGAAGCAAAGGACAATAAATACCAAAAGCCCAAAGAAGCTGATGTATCGCCTATGATTTACATAAAGGGAGTTACAGCCCTCTTTCATTTAATAACCACTGAACTCATGACAACAGGGTCTTGAGTCATTACTCATAAAAAGCAATTTGTGCATTTGTGCAAGTGTTGTTGTTTTGCAAACCAGAGCAGATTCTGAGGCAAAGTTGTCCCACATGTCCACCATCTGTTGGATCCCTATAAGGCTCATTTAGATAACGCCTGACAGTTCCAGATACATGCATGGCAGTGAGCCTCTGCTGAGTGGTCATCGGCTCCTATTGAGCCCCTCTGGAAGTGCTCATGCTCTGGCGTTTTCTTAATTTCTCATCGTCCCTTCTGCACCGGCAGCATGCTGGCCCATCTTAAATGCAGCTCTGTGGTGCCAAGACGAGGAGGCAGGAGGAGCACTCTCTGAAGCAGACTGTGTGAGGCACTGTGGATGTATGGATGCACTCCTTACCAATAACAAGCAGAATAAACACAACACCACAGATGACTCACAGTGTGGAAACGGTCCTAATGTTGTAGCTGACAAATTGGCTATTCCTATAAGTCGCTCTCACCACTGTTGTTAAAAAGTTCAATGTTAATTCCAGTTTTATTGCAACTGTACTTTAAGTCCCACTTGTAACAGCATTACATTTTCAATAGTTGTTGAGATTTGTGCCTATGCCAACATGACTAAAATGATAGGGCAAAACACATCACACTGGCATTTAAATATTAAAAATTTACCATGTTAAGTATTTTAAAAGGTTTTTATAAAAGTAAAGAAATATTACCTTCAACATTTTAAGCAAGATTATTGTATTAGTTTTGTTTTGTAAAAGTTTAGAATTTAAAAAAACAGGAAAGGAACACCCTGCAAAACTTTGGGAACACCTAGATTAGTTTCACTGAGCAATTTAAACCAATGTCTAAGATCTTAATTAGATTATGAGGGCTATGGCTTATTTACAGTCTTTTTTACTTATTTACAGTTAGTGGGGTTAGATTAACTGGTGATTCTAAATTTTCCATAGGTGTGAATGTGAGTTTGAATAGTTGTCTGTATCTCTGTGTTAGCCCTGTGACAGACTGGTGACCTGTCCTGGGTGTACCCTGCCTCTCACCCTGTGGAAGCTGGGATAGGCTCTAGCTGCCCTCTGACCCTGAATTGGACAAACGGAAGAAAATGGATGGAGGAACTTAACAGGAATAGTGAAGTTCAAACACAGGCAGACATTTAGGTTTGTTGGAAAGGTTCCTGCAAAAGACCTTTGGGAAGATTTAGCAGACTAAGAAGTAGTGTTGCACTGTTCTACTGTGCAGTAACATCTGCACAAATAAGACCCTCACAGAACTGTCAGCAGAATTTTTCCAAACCAGCTTCAGAAGTTTTCTAATAAGCATACATTACATGTATTTTGGAGTTAAACTAGAACTTTAGGCATGTTTGGAGAAAAAGACGTAGAATTTCGTGAAAACAGCCCACCTTCAATTATTAAGCATGGTGGTAGATCATGCTTTGGGATTTATTTCAGCCAGTGGCACTGGGAACTGGTAGAGAGAAGAATGGGTTCAATTAAATACCAGTGAACACTGAAAACAAACATCCCAGAATCTGTAAAAAAAAAAAAAAAAAAAAAAAAGCGGAAAAAAAAAAAA
>VUQS01069552.1:19418-35585 GCA_015108495.1 Heterochromis multidens
AAAAAAAGGACTGTTTCTACAACAGGACTAAGATCCCAAAAAACACCTCAAAATCACAATAGTGTGCCTCAGAGTGCATGCAGGAGGGGCCCAAAATCTGACAGAACTAGAATCAGTTTGTTGACAGACTAAGGGGAAAGAACAACAATAGTCTGCAACTAGACGTATCAGCAAGCTGTGATACTTGCCAAAGGAGGTGTTACTGAATGTGCTAGAACTTTTACTCCTTTATCCTTTTTTTTAAATTTACATAGGGTAAAAGGTGTAAATTAAAAAAATAAAAAAAGCATTTTGCCTAAAATATTAAACAAACATGTCATTTTTATTACTATTCCTTTTGGAATAGTAATATATCACTATACATTTTGGTAATCTTCATAATAAGTAAATAACTGACGACCATTTCTTTCACTTATTCCAAGAGAAAATGAGTTAAAATCTAAAAATATTACCTAAACTATCAGTTTAAAGACTGGCATGTTGGTTTGGTTTTCGTTATACCGTAGGTGTGTTGCCAGATGCTTCAAACCAGTTATTCACACAAAATGACTCAAATTGTCCAGAATTATTATATTTCAAGGGAAAATTTAGTAAATTCTAACTTTAGAGCCAATTTTTTTTTGTTTGTTTGTTTGTTTTTTGAATCATAAGTGCTTGAAAGTCTGTGTACATTGACTGTACATAAAAGATGGACTTGTGCCACTGTTATGTCACTCATTAGTTTATGGGCTATACCAATTTTGAGTCTGAGGTTTTGCATCTTGTCTCATTTTAAAACCAGAAGTAGCCACGTTTAGATCATAGAGTAGACCTGGGAAGTTAATTAAGCTAATTCACTGTGTAAATGGGATGCTAGTTTTGATTAGCTAAACTTGGGGCTCAAAACCAAATGCACTTATTTCAGTTATGCATAGGTTACATCCATATTTTATGTGCAGATTGATCTGATTTTCAGGCTTTTTACCCAAACAATGCCATTTTAAAGTTTAGAATTGCCGTGAAAAGGACTATTTCACCACAAATAACGTATTGAATTATTGATCATGTAACCACAGAAGGGGTCAATTGTTGCATTTACAATCTGGAAAAAGATTTTGTAAACAGTTTTAGTAATGAGTTGTTTTTTTCCTCTCCTCTGATATTTGCATGCACTCTTATTTTGGGTTTTAATTATAAATTAATTCAGTTAGATATTCTGGTTGATTGTTTCATGTTTTTTGACCCACTGGGCTTGGATCACACTGTCAAAGATCTTAGTTCACAATGGTTTTATCATATCCCACAGAAGCTGTAGCCCACACTAAGAAAAGTGTCATTTAAACACACTGTAGATTGAAACACTGCCGCCAATTAACAAAACTCTTACCTTGACTTGCATGTCATTTCTGTAAGCCAATATTGACTAACAGAATTTGCATATAGATAATCAGGTCACTGTCTTATTAGGATTATATGCCAAACTGTCATGCTGTTGCATACTGAGTTGTGGCTTTGGCTGTGTTGTATTTAATAGGGATCTAGACCTCTTTCATATTTTGTCAGTAGCCTTGCCCACAAGGAAATCAACGGCGTAGCAAATCAGAGCTTACAGCATTAACACATTAAAGTCACAGTCAAAAAATTAAAGGTTTCAAAACAGATGGTCTCATTTTATGCAAATGTTATTATGCAAAACTAAGCCTGGAGGCTTGGCTATTTTTTTTTTCAGCCTTTTAATTGGCAGAGAAGAGAGAGAGGTGCCAGACGTTGCAGGTGGCAAGGTAGCCCCACTTTCTTTTGTCACATCCTAAGAGAGAATTTTCAGAGGATTTTATTTAGTGTTATTTCCACCAGGGCCCCGTCACAGCCATCTGTACACTGAGAGGGGAGCCCATTGAGCTCTGTGTGATGCTGCAGCTTCTCAAAGTCTGGTGAACTGATAATGTTGCGCGCTTTTGCTCGCAGCACGGGGCCAGCTCACCAAGGCAACAACGGCTGAGAATAAACCTTTGGTTAAGAAGGTGAGCATTATCCGGCATGCTTCTTTTCCCTCCTCTTTCATGCCCTGAACACTCTCGACTTCTGATTAGCACCAAGTAGTCTGGAGTATGTCAGGATAATTAGGAAATATGATCTGAATAGACCTTGCCTGGAAAGGTCTGTTCAACTTGCCTCCTTATTGTACGAATCAAGTAATAAACATTTAGCCTCCAACGTTGACAGGCCTCTGAAACGAAACATTTCAAGTCAATTTGATTCAAATTTTATTTTCCCGTAAAGAAAATGCCTCACAGACATGGTTTACAATAAAAATGCAGTAAAAGCACGCCATAAAAGGACTTTTGAACTCGTAATACATTTCCACAACACATAACAAGCATCAAAACAATATATCTTGTCACGAGTGAATTAAGTTATCTAATTTAAGAAAGCAGCTTCAGTTGTGGCTTCTCTTGTTTTTGTTTTGAAGCCTGCAAAAGAATGCAAAAACAATCAGCTCTGACTCCCCTCGTGAGAGAAGCTATTGAGCTCTACACAAGAGACAGGCAGAGCCAAGCAAGCAAGCAGCTCAGGCAAAATTACCTCTGATGAAATCCAGTTTTTTGGATGCTGATCAGATAGACATAGTCAGAAGACATATAGGACTTTGAAATTCTTAAATATATATATCCCCTCCTTCTTAAAATAAAAAAAAAGGCTTTTGATCTTGACCGCCCTTCCTAAGATCAATCTTTCTGAAAATGTGCTCTTCATCAGTGGAGATGAGGATATTGTGCATTGCTTTTCTTCTTTTCATTCTTTCAAACGCCTGCTGCTTGGGCATCAGTCATGTGCTCACCAGGGGACTGGAATTACAGGAAATGGGCCGATTAACTGTGGGCACGTACTGTACACATAAAGAGCATATGTGAACCGGCTGTATCACTCTTAAATGTGACAGTACTATACATTAAGATTTTGGCAACACAAATGTGGTATGAGCTCAACTAGATCCATTGTTTTTAGAATATGACTCTCCAAACAATGGTTATAATTATGACTTTACACTTTACAATAATACTTTCCATTGTGATTGCCAAAACCAACCCCTTTTAATAATTTAAATGCTATCCATGTGCATGCATTCAGTTTGTTTTGTAAGATTGTAACAAAGAGCTGCTAATATGGTTCTGCTTCTCAGTGCTTGTACAGAGTAACAAAGCACACATGAGGTAACACAAGATACAGTGATCTCACTGTAACCTGACCTCTGGGGCAGCACAAATAGCTCAGCAACACCTCTGACTCTATAAATATGTAAAATCCCTGGCATGTTCCAGGGCTCTTGTTGAGCTCTGGGTCTCTGAATCATTCAGCCACCCCTCCTTCCTCCAGTGGTGCCCCTCTGGCCTGTTTGGAGAACAGCCAGAGTAAACAATGTAAATAAGTCATGATGACTAGGACTTGTTGGCACACACTAACACAACCTGCAACAGGGCTGTCTTCTCCTTTAGTAAATGTGAACATTTTAAAGTTGCTTGATAATAAAAGCTGCGATTTAGACATTTCTTGCCAGCACAACAGTTACTTTGATGCCCTTGTTTAGTTTGTATAAGAATATGAAGGACACCGTAATGGACTGCCAACCTGTCCAGTGTGTACCCTGCCTCTTAGAAGCTGGAATAGGCTCCAGAAAATGGATGGATGGATGGATGGATGGATGGATGGATGGATGGACATAGTGGACTCTCTACATTTTTTTATAGAGCTTAACACTCTAAATCCATTTTCAGCTCAAAATATTTGGTCATTTATCACTGAAGCTATTCCAAACAAGTTGGAAATGTGCAAATATTAACCAGAGCCCATGTTCAACATGACTGTAAGTGCTCATGAAAGTAATTTCTTGTGGTGGATATGTGTATCCAATATGTTTCGTTTCCAATCATATTCCGGCGAACAAGTTGATATATTTCCTCTGGGTTTGTTTATACAGCAAGGCTGGATGCTTGCCAATTATAAAGCTGCCACTCAAGTGCTGCCAGATTGTGCTTTGCTAAATAACACAGATTAATAAGAAAAGTATCTGATTAAATATCTTACATTTAATGGCTTAAACCAACCCATTCTCTCACACTTTTGCAAATGCCATGACCATTTCCAGTGGCATTGCTGTTTTTTACATTCAGCACATACTCTATTTATGCACAACACTGCTACATCTGCACATGCTGACTGTGGTTGGTTTAAGGGTTAAGGAAACATTGTGCTGCTGAGCGTTCATATCACAATGTCTAATAGGACATCATTCTTAGAGACACTGGGCAGTCGGGAGCTCATGTCATGCCTAATCTATAGATCTGCCTTGACATATTATGATTACTCACATCTACAACACGAGTTTAAATTTGATTAGACTGGATGTACAGTAAATCAGTGCATTTAATACTGATGACTCTACATGTTCACATTTGGAAGAAAGCACAAATAGCTCTAGCTAAAACCTCTTTAACCAATTAGAGAGTGTCATTATTAGTGTGTCTCAGCCTCCCGCTCCCCCTTTTTATGTAAATGCTTCTGTGATTTGTGTAAAGCCTGACTTCACATTCACCACTAATTCTCCTGGTTTGCTTTCAAACGCACGGTGTAATGTCATGCCTATGAAGATGTATATAATTGAACTCAGTGAAACAAGCTGATTCAGTGCCAACATTTGGCCAGACCATTGATTTCTCCCATTTTCATGAAAAATCCTCATCCAAATCTAATTGCATCTGTTCCTCAAAATGAAATAATTATATCAAGGCAAGCATCAGAGCTTGGCCACAGAGCCATTCTGTGCCATGCTGGTGCTTAATTGATGATGGACTCGGTGTATTCAAGGCATTCACCGTCAGGGCAAAGATACATTTGCCAATAATCCCTTATTACGAGGATGGAGAATTACTAGAATTGTAGTAGCAGAGGGGTTTTTTTTGTTTGGTTTTTTTTTTTTTTTGGGGGGGGGTTCTGGTTGAGAAGAACGGCACCTCACTGAAATAGAAAGGAAACACAGTGGACATGTGAGAAAGATGATTAATAGTGAACTCCATTATTGAAAGGCCTCACTCATAAGATGTTCTCATCTCCCTGGGGTGCCAGCACAAGACTGCAGGCTAGGTTCACACTATTGTTGGCTTTTTTTTTTTTTTCATTACTAGAATTTTCCTCATAACACCACTGCAGAGAAAACAACACTCCTGGGGGCTCAGACACAGGAGAACGGATGTTTTAAAACAACTAGGAGGCCTTCAAATTAATCTTGAGAGCATGCTACTGATTCAGTTCTCGGTCTCACTATAAAAATGTGTTCATGATAAAAATGGGCACTGTGAAAGACAATGGAGGCTGAATTCACAGCCACACTCTTGTCCCTGTTTTAGTTGTTACGCAGTAGATCAGACATAACAACATACTATATGTCTAGAAGCATTTTTCTTGTTGTTGAGATGACCACATTGATGCCATTATTCAAGATTTCAGCACTGAAGCCCTTGTGAATTAAAATGCCAGTATTGTTTTTTTTTTTCATTATTTAATCTGAATTCACAATTCAAATTGCCCTTTTTTTTGAGAGGGACCATTGGCACTCTCATGAATAAGCTATTGGTTAAGTAGAATGAGTGCTCAAAAGACATTTTAAAAGCTTTTTGGAGCCAATAATGGACTGGGATGAATGTGGAGTGGACCTGAACATAGCTCATTAAACACCAGGGTGAAAAGCTCTCGGCAAGCTCTCGAACACATGGCTGAGCAGTGCCAATCACCTCTGGTGAACCGCTGGCTAGAAGCTGTGGTTAAAGGAAGTACTCAAGTCAAAGGCGTTTTGTTATGTTATTGTATAGAATAAGATAGTGACCGCCGCAAGCTCTGTGGAACAGCTGAGGACAAGTCTAGTGACAAATCACTCTGGAGGTAGAGCAGGTCATATACTAATTGGAAGGTTGGTGGTTCGATCCCTGGCTGCTCCACGCTGCATGCCAAAGTATCTTTGGGCAAGGTACTGAACCCAGAGTTGCTCCTTGGAGTGTGAATGTTAGATAGAAAGCACTAAGGCGTAGAAAAAAGTGCTTGTATAAATGAGTGAATGAGACATGTAGTATAAACTGCTTTGACTGCTCAAGTAGAGTAGAAAAGCGCTTTATAAGAACCAGTCCATTTACCATATTTTTCACAGTTGGAGACTTGATCATAACCACACGTATGTTTATACATCTTAAATGCCTCAATATATGCTATCTAGTTGCTCCCGAAGGAGTGATTATTTTGTTCTTTAATGCCTAAATAACAAGTAATTTTTGCATTTGCTATCAACTATAAAAATGTCAGCTCTAGGTAGTTCTTGTGTGTGCACACGAGCACCAAGACAAAAAGACAGCTGTTTTTTATTTCAGTAACCTTTATGCCTCCCAGTTGGTCTTATTAACCACATGCTTACTGGTTCCCACATGACTTGTTATCACAGTTTACATTAAAAATGAATTTGCAGGTTAAACTTGCTGATAGTTCGTCATTAGGCTGTTGTAAGCCCTGCTTTATCACCTGTTTAATTCCTTATGCAGATTGCAGGGTCAGTGACCTTACAGGATGTGTCTGGCTATGGTGAGCAAAAGTGACAGTGTTAGTTATTATGCTGTAAAGGGGCCAAGGTCAATTAGAGAGGAAATGCTCTCAGCGCAATTAAATTAATGTTAATATATATTCGTTGCTACCTCAATTAAGTGGCTCAGCTGTCAGATTATTCTGTTAGTAAGGTTTGAGAGTGGCCACAGACAAGCTGTTTTCACCTTTATGGAACTAATGAACACTGCAGCTCATTCACTCACTTAGCATTTCCTCTTGATTGCGCAAAAGAACACTCTTGTTTTTAACCTGAACTAGCATTGTCTTTTTGTGCTCTGTGTCCATTTTTGTTAACAGAAAAAAAAAAGATCAAATTTGACCTAGATTGAGTGCCAATAAATGATATGTCCTAATGGGAAGCAGGAAATGGGGAGAAATAAAGAAAACCATCAGTCAGCCACAGACAGATAAGTAAGGAGCAGGTAATGGGAGGAAGCCAGCAGTGTCTGGCGTTGGTGGTGATATCTCTATGGAGCAGACGTGATGCTTGAGAGGATTTGGGAGACAGTGCTAGCTGGAAGGAAGCCTCCACACTGCAGGGCAGATACTGTAGCTGTCTCAGCTGCTAACAGATGTCTACTGTAAGCAATTTTTAAGTGTTTGTAAATGAAACGGCTTAGGTCTTTGCAGGAATTTCATTCAATTTTGCATTCTAAAAATCTGCTCTTCTACCTAGCAACTGCTGCTCAAGCTGCTGCAAATCAAGAGAGTTGATTCAATTTATTAGGGCTATATCATCGAACAATATATAAAAAAAATAAATAAATTGAAACCCAAAACAAGTAACCTGTTTCCTTTTGGAGTGACTGAAATTGCCCTTTGCCTTACAATGTGTCCCACAAAACCCATTCCAAGACCCAGACAGAAGGAGGAAGAGCTGTCACTGTATCCCTTATCATCCGCCACAGCATTGTGGGTGTCAGGACTCCTGCTCTTTTCATTTCTTCCACCCCTTTTTTCCTCTCTCTTCCCTCCCACCTTTGCCGCTATCCCCCGGTATTCAAGCGGTTTGAGCAACGCATATAATCTTCAACCACCCAGCCAGCCCTAAGCCTCAAAGAGTCACCCAGATATGGGCAGATGGAGGTGAGCTATCAGCTAACCTGTAACCATGGGCCTAAGGCGATAATCATTTCAAAACTGCGGGGGGAAATGGTTTTAATAGCCCTGTAAAGGTAACGTTTGTCTGCCTTATCACACCTGGCAGATGCATCGCAGAGAGGGAGGAGGTAAAGGAAAATGGGGGCAAGGGGGTGGGAGAAAGAATCAGCTGATAACAGTCCCTCCCCAGGGAAAGATGAGTCTGGAATTAAAAAAGTGCTTCCTTCAGGAAAAAGTTTAAGGAATTAAAGACTATTTGCCATTTCTCCTCTACTCCATCTGCACTTCATCCCCACCTTACTTCATCGCTGCTCCTTCTCCAGCCACATGTTAACCCCTGGAATAAGCTTTTATGGTCCTTGCAATAGATTTGACAGACACCTTGTATTTTTAGCCTCAGGTTAGAACTCCAGCTTTCTTTGTCATTATGACTAACACAGTTTTGTTTTCCCCATTACCTCCTGTCCTGTGTGTTACACTGAATATTGGCACTGCAACAGTATGTGACTGCCTACCTACCTTTCCATCCAAAAACCCTTTCCATGATTTCAAGCCTAAACTGAAACACCGGCCCCACATTTTCAAAGGACCATCTCTGCTAGTTTATTTGACCTATCGGGGAAGCCGTGGGTGATTCGGAAAGCTTCAACTGATGTTTTACAAGGAGCAAGGCCCTGCGTGCAGTGTTACAGCAAACCTGTAATATTTCACTGTAGACAGGCCTGGATTTAATCTCTTGGCATTTGAAGGTATTTCTCTTGGGTAACGTTTCACTCGCTTACATCAGTCTCGTGTACTCTGGTTAGAATTTATGTAACCCCAAATTCTTCACTTCTGCTTCAATGTAAAACTTTTATGGAGTGGTTATGGAAAAGTTTATTGTTTATTTTATTGTTCCCACAACAAGAGCAGACAAGAAAAGAAAGAAAAGTACAGGATGGGACACAGGTTTACTGTTGATACAGTAATCTATTATGTGATCTTATTATTTAATATCTTCACTGTGATAGACTGTCATTTTTACATGTATATATATTTTTTAATTTGCTCATTTCAGTCAAGAGTCACAAGGGTCACAAAAAAGGACAGTTAACTACAATGATGGCTATGAAAATTGCAAAGTTGGTGGACAGAGTGACAAGATCTGTATGACATAAATGGATCCAATTTCTTTTTTGTTACATCCCTCTGTGAGTTCAACAGACAAACAAATCAGCTTCGGCTGATCTTGGTACCAGGAGGAGGCATATGGGACCAGTGATGAGGGATAACAAGGAGGTATTACATTGGATAATTTGATTTTTAAAAAATGTTAAGAATAAACCCATCAACACTATATAAATAATAGCTGTTCATGTTGACAAGACACTTTACCTCATACATGTTTGGGTTTTTTTTTTTACATTGTGGCACATTTAATTTTTTTAGGTTAAATGATGTAAATATTTTAAATGTACCTGGTCATGTTTTCAAATGAAAAAGCAGGAGCAAAAGCATTTTTATCAAAATATGACTTGTTTAAATATTATTATGTTTGTCTGTAGTCTGTACACCTGTTCATTAACACAAATATGTAATCAGCCAATCACACGGCATCAGCTCAATGTATTTAGGCATGTAGACATGGCCAAGGCAACCTGCTGAAGTTCAAACCGAGCATCAGAATGGGGAAGAAAGGTGATTTAAGTGACTTTGAACATGGCATGGTTGTTGGTGCCAGACAGGCAGAAACTGGTGATCTACTGGGATTTTCCCACACAACCATCTCTATGGTTAACAGAGAATGATAACAGAGAATGATCCAAAAAGAGAAAAAGTCCAGTGAATGGTAGTTCCTTGGGTCAAAATTCTTTGTTGATGCCAGAGGACAGAAGAGAATGGCCAGACTGCTTCAAGCTGGCAGGAAGGTAGCAGTACCTCAAATAATCAAGGTGTGCAGAAGAGCATCTCTGAACATGTCAAACCTTGAACCTTGGGCTACAGTAGCAGAAGACCACACCGGGTGCCACTCCAGTCAGCTAAGATCCTAATCCAATAGAGCACCTTTGGGATGTGGTGGAACAGGAGATTTGCATCATGGATGTGCAGCTGACAAATCTGCAGCAACTGTGTGATGCTATCATGTCAATATCAAGCAAAATCTCTGAGGAATGTTTCCAACACCTTGTTGAATCTGTGCTACAAAGAATTAAGACAGTTCTGAAGGCAACAGGTGGTCCAACCTGGTACTAGCAAGGTGCACCTTATAAAATGTCTGGTGAGTGTATACTTATATATACTTTAAACTAAGGATTAATATAAAAATTTACACTGCAAAAAAAATTCTAAAATATGTGCATGACATTACTATACAGATAAAGTTAAAAAGTCAGTTGGGTTGCACCACAATTTTTTTGTGTTTGATAATTTCCATGTACCAGTGGAAAGTCACAACTCAGATAAAAATCTCTTTTTCAAGAGAGACCTGGCCAAGAGGACAGCAGAAGTTACAACAAATACAGCACATAGCAATATAACAAGGAAAGAAACAAATACAACCGATATTCAGTACAGGCAAGTGAACACAAACGTGCAAATCAATATGTAATAACAGATATTACAAGAGCAACATTAAAAGCAGTCACTGACCAAAAGAGCTATTCTCTCACTCCTTTAAAATGGACTTAAACTTGCCCATCGTAACCAGTTCTGACAGTTTCAGCTCCAGCTGTAGATTACTCCAGGAAACAGGGGAAGTGTATTTAAAGGCCTTTTTTTCCTAATTCCATTCTGACTCTGGGGACAAACATTTGTATAATATTGTGAGATCGAAGAATGTGTCACGTATTGGCACTCATACCCTAAACTCCTCTGTATATGCTCCTACAGAGAGAGACGGATCAAATGCACTGTTTTGAAGAGAGTGAATACTGTCACATTCTAGACAGAAATCTCCATTATATTGGCACTGGTCCAAATATCCTTTATTTAATTTACAGAAAACTCATATGTTGGTCTAACCTCAAACCATAAACTTTCCTTTGAATCACCTTGAGTCCATTTGGGCCTATGAGCCTCGTCCCAGTGATGACTGATTGTCAGCAGCCATGTACAGCTGACAGTGATTTCCCTTTAATGGCTGATTGAGCATGTCACCAGTCGCAGTATAACCTGCAGTTTGATATGCTGCAGGCTGAGCCGTTTGACAGCCGTGACAGCTACTGTCACCCTCAGTCAAAGCAATAACGTCCCAGCAATCAGCTGGAGATGAAAGAGCGATGGCTTCCTGTTTACTTGCACGTCTGGAAAAAAAAAAAAAAAGAATTCAAACTCTGCAACATTCGCTAAGTTGGAGCTAAAAGAAATAAAGACGGGGAGAGAGGAGAGGTGATCTGTAACCCTGCTCACATCCAGACTTAAAGTAGAGGTCGTTCCATTGAGCGCCTCTCCCTGTACCGAATTGCACTTTGAAGTGTTTAGCTGTGTTTAACACTCCCATTATGCTGCAGGGTAGAGATAACTTTCGACACACCAATCTCTCTTTTTCTCTTTCTTCTTCTCTGTCTGTTTTTTTTTCTCTCACAGGCATTGAGACCGTTGTTATCTGCACCTTTAATGCTGTAATTAATTCTCTGACACCCTTTTCATCTCACTAGTGTAAATTATTCTACTGCATGCCTCTAGGTATTAGCTAACACTCTTGATTTAGTGAAGAAGCGAGGTGAAAATTAAAGTTCTTTTAGCAAGACAAGCTAGTTTGCGTGAGAAGAATGTTGCGTCTGACAGCTCAAGTTAGTTGCTAACCTTTGATATTCAAATGTCTTCTGATTTCTTTAACTTTCTGAAAAACAATACACGCGCCGCATTTAAAACTTGCTCGGAGAGGAGTGCCTAAAATGTACCGGCAATGAGACAAGATGTTCAGTAAACAAGGTGCAGCTGAAGAAGCAGTCTTGTGCTTTATTTGGACTTTGAAAAATCATCCACTTTCTAAGGCAGGTATTATGGTGATTCACAAACACACAAAATTTAAAAAAAAAAAAAACATGGTCATGGATCATTTCTTAGCTACACTTGGTTGAATTATGGAAAACATTTGTTTTGACAGCAGCCACTGAGGAAGCTGGGCATGTGCTTAATATTAAAATGAAACAAATCTTGCATGTTTGAGGAGCCCTCCTCGCCATTTGTTATGCCAGAAGAAAGAATGGGTCAGTGTTCCGCATCGTGCTGCCCTGACACTAATACCCAAAGGTTGACAGCTGTGTCTGGCAATTGAGCAAATCTTTCGTTAAGTCTGAGAGGGGTGCCAGTTTGAAACTACATGTAAAGATAAAAGTATACCAGCTGTTTTTTTTTTTTTTGATTAAGCTCTATGCATGCAGGCACATTCAGAAACATATTCTTTCAATTCTGGTTTGTTTATATGAGAAATGAACCCAGAATGTGCTCAGTAAGCAGATATGATGATTTAATCACAGGTTCAATTATTTTCTCTTTGCAGTAATCATAAACACTCCACATGAGATGGAGCCAAACTGAATGAGAGCTGCATGCTCTTGATGCAGACTTTAATAGAATCGCAAATGAAATTGAAAGACAGTGTAGAATCTTCACAAGACATTACTTCAGAAGATATCAGCTTTTTCTTAAGAAAAATTGAAGACTAAGGAAACATCATTCCTCCTCTAGCTTCACTTACTTGCTCAACAAAGAGACTTGTGATTTAAACCACAAACATCAGAAAAGCACATGGCACTAAATTTCATGGTAATTTTAACTATGTTTTTATTGTAGTAATGTAGTGTAGGTAATTGTACTTTTTCTTCTTGGCTTTCCGTATCCATGACATGGATTAGCAGTGGTTGGGCAGAGACTCTGATTGTGTCAGTACTCAGGATTGATCAATTGATAATTTAGTGAAGCCATAATATTGTACAACTTGCATGTGCATGCGTAGTAGGGCAAAGTCATCAGACTTTTTTCTTTTGAATAATATCACATTTAGGGCAGCACGGTGGCTGTCTCTCTGTTAGCCCTGTGGCAGACTGGCGACCTGTCTAGAGCGTACCTTGCCTCTCACCCTGTGATAGCTGGAACATTTCAGTGTTAACCAAGAAGATATGGACAAGGTGGCTGGAGGAAGGGAGTTCTGGGCATCTCTGCTTAGACTGAAAATGGATGAACAGCTGATGGATGGTAATATACATGCACTTTATATATCCACGTGGCCACTGAAATTAGAGTTAT
Organism: Heterochromis multidens; assembly: GCA_015108495.1. NCBI lineage: Eukaryota > Metazoa > Chordata > Actinopteri > Cichliformes > Cichlidae > Heterochromis > Heterochromis multidens. The sequence continues at coordinate 32,370 of VUQS01069552.1, forward strand.
GGCTCTCTCCTCATTTGCTTAAATAGGTGCTTTGACATAACTGCCCAAATAACTGCCCATAAGTATTACCTAGATGGCTAGAGAGTGGCAAGACTTGTATCTAGAAGGATTTTGTTAAAACATGAAGCATATTGTGTTTAGTGGGAGGTTTTGGGGTATTTTTCCCGCTTTGCTGGCAAAGTATTGTGATTTATTTTTTATTTTATTATTAGAGATGCAATTTTCTTGGCCGATTCCAATTTTTGCTGATTCCGATTTCTTTCTAAGAACTTCAAATTGGCAGAATATGCAAAAAAAAAAAAAAGAACTTACCTTTGATGCACAATTTTATTTTCATAATGAAAGAAACTATTAAACTTTACTATTTCCCCCCAAACTGCAATAAGTTACAGGATCTTAAACAACTCTGAAAATGAAGTCCTCTGCTACTGGAAAGAGGACAAATAATTAACTGAAAATGAGCTGCTGTACATCCAGCTTTATCTGACATATTTTACCTTACCAAACGAAAGCAGGTGCAACAGATTTATATGACAAAACAAATGTTGGTTACTTAAATCATATTCCAGTGTGTTCATGACTTCACCATATAACAGGTCATCGACCCTTTTCTTCTTTTTCACTTGTCTCCATAATTTTTCTTGCAACTGCTTTGATCCTTTGCTCATACCGAGGCCACTGACTTGTGGCTGGCTCTGGATAGTTTTAGTTTTTTCCCCACTTTCCCTTTAGCTTCTTTAAAATGGCCATGTTCAGCTGGGTGTAGGTGAAGTTAAGTTGTTACGAACATATTGCTGGTGGATCCCCTATGGTTTACTTTGGCGAACTTTGTGTCTTCCTTGTTCACAGTGAAGAACTTGCTAAAGTAAACGGCCACGGCCACATGCTAACTTCACCGGTCTCGGATGAGAACATTAAAAATCAGCCAATTCCATTCCTTGGCCAGTTGATTGGTGCATCTCTATCATTTATTATTTTTTACAATTCTTAAGCATGTTTTAGAAATACAGCATATTACTAAAAATAAATCTGCATTTCTTCTTTGCGTTCTTGCAAATTTTGGGGTTTTATTTCAGTGAGCTACTATATAATTACAGTATGCATAGTGTATTTAATTGTTAATATATATATATATATATATATATATATATATATATATATATATATATATATATATATATACGTATATGTGTGTGTGTGTGTGTGTTCCACTCCTGCAATCCAAAAAGACACAGGGACAATATTCATTGTTCAGCATCTTTTCAAATATTTATTAAACTAACAATGACATGCCATTGCTTATTTAACAAGTAGAGGGTCTAACGTGGTTTAAAAATATTGAGGCATATTGTGCATAGTGAGAGGCTACTTCTGGGTCTTTCTCACTCAGGCATACTGGGCATCACCTGGAGCAGCACCCAGGTTTTGTTGCCCACTATCCAGCAGAAGACAGCTTTCAGGCATTGCTAAATCTCACTTGCCTTGATAAGCCTTACTTCTCACTGTTTTCCCTTAATTTTCACCATTTGGCTACTCTCAGCCAGCATCCAAATCCATCTTCCTAATCCTGCCTCACTCCCCATTGCTGCCACTCTTTCTGTCTCCCACTCCACTCTCTTTTTCTGTGCAGCTGTCTTTTCACTCTTACACAGTTCAACAGTGGTGGAAGCTTAGCAGCAGCAGCAGCAGCAACTAGCCTTAAGCTCTCCACATGACTCCTAGTCTGGACGAAGTAGGGTGCAGCATCACTCGTGGAGGAGTTTCATCGGCTCTGGTGTCTCCCACGATCAGCCTCAGCCACTCTCTTGCTCACAGGATTATAAGTATGATGGACTGAGCTGCATTCCTTGCTTTAATTTACATTTTCTGGATAAATGGCTGAAACTAAGCACTAGTAAAGATATCTCTGTTATTTTTGATATTGCTAGACTAGAATTCCAAACATGAGTAATTGCTAGCTCACAGATGTCTTCTTACACTAATAAAACCTTGTTTTAGGGTTTTTTCCTTTTGCTGGCAACTACACAACAGCCTATTTGGCAAATACTGGAGTGCATTTTACCAGTCTTGATGCACTTATTGGCTGCCATGAGTGTCACCTGCACAATCAAACTCAAGTGGAGGAGAAAATGCTTCAAAGTTTTCAAAGTTAAACTGCCCCAGACACACTCCCTGAAAATTCTCCTTTCCCTTTTATCTGTCCCACCAGCTGGTATTCCATCACTGACCTGTAATAAAGTCAACACAGCCAACCGAACTGTGTCCAAAGGCGCAAGTATATCCAATTATCCCAGCTACTTCCTGCTGTCTCCCATAATTTCCAGAGTGTGATGTCACTGTTTTTTTGCTGGAGGTGCTACACATTCAGTAGCTGTCCTGGCAAGCCAAGCGGGCAACTAAAATAAGTTTTGGTGACTAAAAGAATGAACATAAATGCACTCTTGCAAAGTCATTGTAGCCTTTTTAGTAAGTACCACAGTATCGGCAAATCCTCCTTGGAATAAGAATCAGTACGTTTTATTAGCCACCCTAGCACAGTGAGTCTGGGTACAACAGTGTTTATCTGACAACTTTTCGATGCATTGCTATTAAATTTTGAGACAGAAAGTAAGATGATGAATCTTTTTGGAATGACTTGCATCAAAAACTTTTTTATTTTTTTTTTTTTGCTATGAAATTTGATACAGGCTTTTTTTTTAAATCATTGGTCAGTATTTAATTTTGCCTCATAGAAGTAGCTGCACAACTAGAGATCAGCAGTGTACAGGGTGGGCCATTTATATGGATACACCGTAATAACATGGGAATGGTTGGTGATATTAAAGTCCTGTTTGTGGCACATTAGTATATGTGAGGGGGCAAACTCCCCAAGATGGGTGGTGACCATGGTGGCCATTTAGAAGTCGGCCATCTTGGATACAACTTTTGTTTTTTCAATAGGAAGAGGGCCATGTGACACATCAAACTTATTGGTAATGTCACAAGAAAAACAATGGTGTGCTTGGTTCCAATGTAACTTTATTCTTTCATGAGTTATTTACAAGTTTCTGACCACTTATAAAATGTGTTCAATGTGCTGCCCATTGTGTTGGATTGTCAATGCAACCCTCTTCTCCCACTCTTCACACACTGATAGCAACACCGCAGGAGAAATGCCAGCACAGGCATCCAGTATCCGTTGTTTCAGGTGCTGCACATCTCGTATCTTCACACCAT
>VUQS01069554.1:0-11914 GCA_015108495.1 Heterochromis multidens
TATGGACTGAGTAATGTGTTAGGAATGAAAGGAGCCACATCGTTTGATGGAAATGAAAATGATCAACCTACAGAGGCTGAATTCAAAGATAAAATCAAAGTGAAACAATGATATAGCAGGTTAGTCCACTTTACTGAAATTTAATTGCAGCAACTCAAAATTCATTTTGTAGCTCTGGCAGTGCTCATCCTGTTCCTCCTTGCACAAAGGAGCAGATACTGGTCCTGCTGATGGGTTAAGGACCTTCTACAGCCCTGTCCAGCTCTCCTAGAGTAACTGCCTGTCTCCAGAAATCTCCATGTTCTTGAGACTGTGCTGGGAGACACAGCAAACCTTCTTACAATGGCATGTATTGATGTCAGAAAAGATGAGGAGGGAAAAATGTCAGTGTCCTCCACCTGTAAAACCATTCCTGTTTTGGGGGTTGTCTCATTGTTGTCCCTCTAGTGCACCTGTTGTTAATTTCATTAACACCAAAGCAGCTGAAACTGATTAACAACCCCCTCTGATACTTAACTGATCAGATCAATATCCCAGAAGTTTAACTGACTTGATGCTACACTGATTAAAAAGTGGTCCTTTCATTTTTTTTGAGCAGTATATATAAAGTTTTTTATTGTCAGCATGCAGTTAAAAATAAAGTTAAGCTGAAGAGAGAGAAAAAACCTCATGGATTTAAAAAAACAAAAAACAAAAACATTCCCATAAAAAAAAAAAAAACAGCGACTTCCATTTCAATAGGTCCTTTAATTACTAGAAGGGGATGGTAGGAGATTTTTCATTAGGTGACAGTAAAACAGATGACAGGTTATTGTCTCCACATTTTCACAGCAATGAAGTTGACAGAAAACCATGGATATACTTTAATTTATCATCATCATTTTTAATGCCATCTCAGTTCAATTAGAAATCTAATCATCATACATCCAAACAACAGTGAAACATGACAACAGGTTGAAAAGCAATCAGGTTTTCCTGTGTCACACTCCCTCTGCCAACAGCAGCCAGTCTGTCCCATGACTAAGGTGACTACATCGATAGAATTCATTTCTGCAAAATGCAGGCTTTGGTCCACTCCTGGACAGATGTTTGAGTACAGACTGCACTATGGTAAAATCCTGGTAAATCCATGAATACTACATCAAGTTGAAAAGAAAAAAAAAAGTACCCACAACTTTATCACAAATGAAGGCACAGCCAAAGCAGAGGAGTTCTGTGGACTCCAGTGCTTCTGGGGGTTCTCTCTTTTTTGGAATATGTAAGAGGAGGAATTCTTGTTCATGGGGAAACAAATGTAATAAATATTGTTTGGAACAATATTTATTGTGTCTGGAAATTACTAAGTGCCATTGCTGTTTCATTGATCCACTGGAAAAAGGCCACTGATCAGTCAGCACTCAGAGAAGAGCTCACATGGACATTTTCTGCCTTTAAAAATCAAATCACCAGAACTACAAACACTGTATCTAAGCTGCTTTACAAGGCAGCAGTCAGATGCTTTCAGTAGTAGAACTAACTTCTTGTGCTTTATTAGGTGTGTTAGTATTTATTGTAATCACAGTGCTGCATGCTGTCCAGGCTTATAAATGACACATTTAATAGCATTAATATTAATAGTACAGTATACCAACCCTTCAACTATGATCCTTCACATTGTAAAGGGCGTTTATCATTCCAGGCACACACTTCAAGTAATTTCAGGTATGAAGGAGGAGGATTTGATACTACGCAATCATAAAGAAACTACACATCACAAGTAGTTCCACAATTCTAGGAACCATTAAAAGGTTTTGAATAGTTGTGAATTTGGCAGAATTTGGGAATATATACACACACACCACCAAGAAAAAAGCCTGACGAACATCCTTTGTGTAAAAATAAGATGTCAGTGTTCTAATAAAACAAACCCACATGTATTTGTGTCCCAATTCTGCCTGACATTCACAAAAAACTTTTTATGGTTCTTGCATATAGAATGCCACATTTCACTTCAAGAAATGTGGACAGGCTTCATGTGAAATTACAAAAATATACAAATATGACCTCAAATATATGTTATACTGGTTAAAAAAAAAATCATCAGAAAGAATGAAATTCATATTCTATATGCTTTGGAGAAATCGAGGTATTTGAGTGTTGGATGATGGTATAAACATGCTGGTTGTGTAACGGACAGCTCCTTGTGGTCAGTGTTCCATCAAACAGGAGTTAGGGTGGTCTTGAGCATCTCTAACCCTTTTCTAACCAGTGAAAGCTGCTGTGGTTCACCTTGATTGTCTGGGCCTAACAACTCCAGCAAACCAACTCAAATGGGAAACTACTTAGTAAGGCAACTGAGACATCAAAGTCTCAGTTATGGACTACTGAAATGAGATGTAGATAAACTTTAGTGTAGACATGCTTCAAGTGGACTCTGAGTTCTTTGGAAACATGTCAGACTAATTTGGCTGTTACAGGCTGAGCAAACATGGCAAGTCACATGACAAATAAATGGACGAGTCCACTTGGAAAAGCACAGACGGTACTGACTGAGAATCACTGGACATGCAGAGACATCTGACACCAGGACGTGACTTCAAACGTTTAAATGATGATGGCCAAGAATTCTGTGATTCCAAAAAGTTTCAACAATGATGATGAAAACATCCAACTATACACAATATTACTCATGTTAATCACACACTGTCACTGACAGCAACCTGAATTTAAAAGAAGATGGGCACTTAAAAGAAGCTCAACACAAAGTTTTACTCTGAAATATATCATGTTACTCTCTCGTGGTCCATGATGGCTTCAGAGCGGTGCTGTCATCAGATGGGGGCAGAGGTGAACCTATGAGGAACTGTTGGAATACTCTACAGTTCATGAAATGGACTCAACTGAGTTACTTGTTCTTAAACATGCAAAGCTCATGAAAACACCTTAGAGAATTACAGCTAACACATTCCATGGTAATATGAGCTCAGCTAAGACATTCGCTCAGTGAGGCACTTTAGAAGGACTAACATATCCTGACAGATATACCTGGATATGTTCAATGAAACTCAACGGAAAACTACAAAATTGTGTGCATTTCAAAATAAAAATCTAGAATACCATCATAGCAGTTCAGCAGGATACTGGAATATTTTATGCAACTCATCACTTTACAGGAGAGACTGGGCTGAACTTTAAACCATTATGGATAACATTCTTTAACAAATCACTCAAAAGATGAGTGCAAAATATTTAGTGGGTGTTGCTTTATCTCCAAACCAGCAAAGTAATAACAAAATATTACAGAATAACCCTGTTTCCAACAAAACAAGGTGTGTGTGTGTATAAAATTGAAAACAGTACAAAAACAACATGGGGACACAGTTCACACTGAAATTTTCTTTAAATATATGTTCCTGTTGAATTTGATGCCAGCAACAGATTTTTAAAAAGTTGGGAAAAGAGCATGTTGATTGGACTGGACTCAGCTGTCCAACAGTTCAGGGTCTCCTCTGTCATATATTTTTGTTTCACAATGAAACATTTTTCTACCTGGACTCTCTAGAGAGCTGTGCTGCTGTAATACATCCAGAATATGGTTGGACATCATCTCAATGAAATAAGAAAGGCTTTCTCTGAAACAGACCTTATCTGGATGACATCATGTCTTGCTTCAAAACATGTATATGTTGTTGAGCATTAATGGTGCCTTCACAGATGTGCAAATTACCCATATGATGTGCAATAATCCCTCATACCATCATGGATGCTGGCATTTGAACTGTGTTCACTGACAGTTGTTTTCAGCAGAAATCCTGAGCTCATGCTTTGATTTCCATTCTCCAAGAGAACTTTGTGTTTTTACTCCAGCGCCACCTGAGGGCCAGAGACCACAGCTAGTCAATACTAGTTTCCAGTCCTGGCCCTTCAGTAGATTTCCCAATCATGCCACTAATTAACCTTAGTAATTGTGAGGTGGGCAGCACGGTGGTGCAGTGGTTAGCACTGTTGGCAAGAAAGTCCTGGATACAATTCTACTATCTGCCTGGGGCCTTTCTGTGTGGAGTTTGGACTGTGGGAGGAAGCCGGAGTACCCGGAGAGGACATGCAAAGTTAGTGGGATTAGATTAACTGGTGATTCTAAATTGGCCGTAGGTGTAAATGGTTGCCTGTCTCTTTGTTAACCCTGAGACAGACTGGCAACCTGCCTGGTGTGTACCCCACCTCTTGCCCTATGGCAACTGGGATAGGCTCCAGCCCCCCCACGACCCAGAATCAGATAAGCGGGAGAAAATGGATGGATGGATAATTGTGAGATCTTCTGCAAGGTGTGTGTGGTTTTTTTGTTACTCCTGTTCCAGTGTTTTTGAAGTTGGTTGGTGGCATCAAATTTAAAATGAGCAAATATTTAAAAAAAATTAATACATTTTAATTTCTCCATTTAATATGTTGTCTGTGCACCATTTTCAATTCCATATGTTTCCAACTTTTTCAGAATTGTATTGAGGAAAAAACTGAACTACTGTTAATATTTAGCAGCACCTCTCTCTTCTTCTCATCTCTTCAAGTAGCTCTAACAGAACACAAAGTTGGGTCTGTTTGTGCACTACATTTGCTATTCAGTGCATTTACTGCCTGGGATTTTAAACCGGCACATAAAAGTGGAGTGTTCAATGTGTACACGTTTCTTAAAAAACTCAATGGTATGTGGACAAGGTTATGGATTATATCATGCTCTTTTATGCACACTGAGCAGGTTATTTTGTCCTTACGTAGGGACACTGGAATAACGGTTAGGGATTCATCCAATTTCACTGCCAGCAGGAGATGCCATCTCTGCCCTCATCAGAACACACAGCTTTGCTTTAATGGACTTATATTTAGACATCTGTATTAGCAGCTAGAAGGTGACTATTCAAACCAAGGTCCTGTTAAGACACTACACTATCACAGAAGCTATCTGTCATGCTCTCCATTAGAGTTCAGTCTGTTTTACTTTTTATAATATATTCTCTTGTACATGTTCTGGAATTTGTGCTTCCATCTTCTCTACAAACAACACATTTTATAACCAATATCTATTAACTAGCTGATTCCTTACTTTTTGTCAAACAGAAACATGAAAGCCACTCAGTCTATTACTTCAGACTGAATATGTGTGGACATGCCTAAAAAGCCTGTGTGCGCCTTCAGTGTTACAAATGCAGAATGACCAGTTCATTTCTTGCAACTGCTGTCACTTGTGCTTCCAAAGCTCAGTTCCAGCCTGGCAGAAGCTGATTTCAAGTTGTTTATGAAAAATAACTGTAAGCAGCAACACCCAAATTTAGTGCCACAGAATCATATCTATGAGCTTTTTTTTTTTTTTTTCTGTTGCACTTCTCACCAAGAGAGAGACTGGACAGTCTAGCAGCTGAGCTGAAAGTGTATGAGTGCATCAAAAGAAAAACAGGATCACAAAGCCGTCTCCTGAACTGTGTGAGCCGTCAGCTGGCACGAGGGATGAGCCCTCAAGTCTTCCTCCTCTGTCTGTGCTCTGTCACTCTCCATCTCCTTCTCCTCTGTGATGGTGTCTTCTTTGGAATAAGCTTCTCCATTGCTGTCTTTCTTGGCCATTTGATAAGGCTGTGTCTTGATGTGTTTGGGCTGGCCAACAAGGGTAAAGACACTATTGAAAGCATGTTATTGAAAGATAAACAAAAGTGGAAATGAGTGTGAATATGAGGTTACCTTCTGAGCCAGAGGAGTAATACAACAAAGTTTCTCTCTGTAGCGGTCAGGCAGAAAGAAGAGCAGCGTGCCCAGGACAGGGTAAACTGTGCCTGGGGTCAGATCCTTCTCCTTCATAGGTCCTAGCATGTAAACAGTGTTTATGACAAGGAAATGTGATGAGAGTTATAGGGTGTTATGAGCAGAAGAGACTGACTGGACCTTATTAGAAAAGTAAAGTACACAAGGGACATTCCTGTGACATAATAAAACCTATAGCTATGCTAGAGGTTCTCAGAGGCTGCACATTATCTGAATGATCAAAATACTAACATGCTTAGCAGGTGTAATGATTTGCAATTCCATTATGTTAGTTAAGCCAACATTTGCTCAATAGCACCAATGTGCAGCTGAGACTCACAGGAGTGTCAGTAGTTTCAAAGGTATTTGGTCAAAACCCCAAGTACTTGTCAAATTCTTAATTAGTACTGATCAAATAAATTTTTTTAAAGATATGATGGCATTAGAAGAAGTAAAGAGATAAAAGTTACTGTAACTGAATGCCTGTGAGAAACTTCGTAGCGCTTCGTAGATAACTTAAGACAAATAAAAGTAATTATTGTAAATTTCTGAGCTTAAAAAGAGTTTAGAACTTGACAATTATCTAACCCTATTAACAGAATGTAAAGAAGTATACTGCTATGACTTTATGGCCATAATATTTATGTATTCTCTTAAAGAGATCACTTGCAGTTAAACTAGGGCAGTACTTTCATGTAATGTCAATTTTTGCCACAAGATGGCATAGCGAGTCAACATAGCATCCAGTCTGCCCTGAGTCCAACTTCAGAGGAAGAGGAAATGCCCTGGGGGGCAGATGTGGAAGGACAGGTATTCTAGTGAATGGGACAGTGAGCAATGACTGAAGCACTTGGAAAACAACCGCCATCATCACCTGCACCAACACCTGAAACTAAACCACACTTTGTCTCTTAATAAAAGAAATGATAAAAGCAGAACAAAAAAAGTAAAAAAAAACCATCATCAGTAACTTTCCACTGCTGGAGACAGCACTTAGAAAATAAAAGAATAATTTATGATTCTGAGTATAATGCTGAAGATTTCTTCTGGACTTGTAAGATAAAAGCAGCTAATGCTATGTATATCTAATTGTCTAACATTAGTGACAGTGTCAATAATTTGCAAAGTTAGTTCTTTGTTGACATCTCCCCTTCCCCACAAGCAGTCGCAGCAGATGGCTGCCCCTCCCTGAGCCTGGTTCTGCTGGAGGTTTCTTCCTGTTAAAAGGGAGTTTTTCCTTCCCACTGTCACCAAGTGTTTGCTCACAGGGGGCCATCTGATTGTTGGGGTTGTCTCTCTATTATTGTAAGGTCTTTACTTTACAATATAAAGCGCCTTGAGGCGGCTGTTGTTGTGATTTGGCGCTATATAAATAAACTTGAATTGAAGTGATATGACTGTTTGTGAGCCTCCTGACTTATCAATGGATGTTAATTCTCATTAGTTTGTGCAGTACAGCCAAGCAATGACAAGAAAACATTCTTTCTATACACATTACAATAGCCTATGAGTTGTAATGGATCGTGAGCTGGATGAGCTACTATGTCATTGACATTGTGGTTTTTTGGAATTACATGAAGAGACAGACATAACTCACAAGTTCTCCAGTATGACCTACCTGTGACCTTGTACCTTGCTGTTAAGCATAGCTATATTTTTGAAAGCATTCAGCTTAAAACTTTTGCACAGTATGACTAGGTAAAATGTGTGCATTTCTTTAGAAGTTGAATTATGTTTTATCAAGATATAGAATAAATTGTGTTTGGTAAGCCTTTTCTTCTCTGAATATATGTATGTATATACTAACTGTGATATCATGAGAGCTGCTGTTAAAAGTTAATTTTATACTTTTGCTGTAAGTAGGTAAAAAACATCTCTCAAATCCAATTCTCAAACATTTGATCAGTATGGATCCAGATCAGATACTGTTATTAAATAAAACCTCAATAAACATTTCGGGGACAATATATTTTAAAACAAACATACTTTAAAAGAAAAAGAAAAACCTAGCTTGGATATAGGATTTCTGTTGGCCCAAGTCCTGTGTAGAGCTGTCGCTGTTGTCAACAAGAGTGTGTTCTTGGAAAGGATGTTTATATGAGAGAATCTCAGCACACAGACTCTACAAATAACTCAATCCTGCATTTAAGGTGAACAGAAAACGACATTTAAGCCCTAAGGATTACCTCCTCCTGCACCTGGTAAAGCATCTCATGTTTCTCTTGGCTTCTCCGGATGGTGTTAATGGGCACTGACAGAGGTGTCCCGCACTCTCCTTGTTCGCCTGAATGGTGGGCTGTGTAGAGACAGGGTGGTGTGTGTGTGTTTTCTTAAGAGAGATGGGGAGGGAACAGAGGGGTTTTGTGGGTTTTTGTTTTTTTTTGTTTGTTTGGTTTTTTTGGGGGTGAGGGGCGGGGAGCTTCCCGTCTGTTCTGGTTGGCTGCTGAATCACTCAAGGTGATTGTGAAGAACACGGACACGCGCGCACACACACACACACACACACACACACACACACACACAGTCTCCTAGCTTAGACTAGGGAAGGTTAAACGAAGTCAGAGCTGATCAAACAAAATGACTCCCCTCTATTCACACATCTTCTGCCTCCTACCTGTTTGGCCTCAGCATGTCCCTCCACCTCCTTCTTTTGTCGTGGTCTTGGAGACTTTGTCACTTTTCCCTCCTCTTTTTAAAAATTTTTTTTAACTTGAGTGGCCTTTTATATGGTCTAGTTTTTATTCTCCTTAATATATTTTGTGTCATCGATCTATCGATCTATCCATCGATCGATCGACCAACCAACCAGTCTTCAGTCTCCAACTGTGTGTGATGTAGCTCAACAGCCAGTAATGTCCCTCAAGGTCCCCAGATGATGATGTTAATGAAAGAATGTACAAAACAAAACACCCGTGTGTGTGTGTGTGTGTGTGTGTGTGTGTGTGTATTGCACAGATGGAGAATGCGGTGAACACAAAGACTCAACACTTTGGTTAACTCTGACTTTTGTGGCAATGCTGATGTTACAGTATTCATGCTAGATGGTTATGTGTGTGTGTGTATGCACATGTGTGTGTGAGAGAGAGTGCCAGTGGAGAGCAGTGCTACTGCAAACATGCAGGCAGGCAGCCGCCAGCAGCATACAAACAAGCTCTCTGGGGAAAACCAATCTGGAGGCTGAAATGACTTAGGCTAGGGAAATAAACAGCAGCAGGTCATAAACCAAAACTGACTGAAATGGAGGGCTGGAATGAGGTTCTCTGTCTTGTTCGGTTGTTTATTTGTCGCTCGGGAGAGGCTTTGTTGCTACTGAGCTGTGAGGCAGGGATCTAAACGTGCTGATGTCATGCTGCAGTAATCATAACACAAAGTTTTGCTACCAGCTCATCCTCTGTTGGAAAAGTGTTGTTGTGTAGATGAAATGTGACAGAATATATGTGGAGCTGGAGCTGATAATCCCATCGTTTGAATTCAGTTGTTTATATGATCTCTCTTCCTCTTTGTGCCATTTCCATATAGAGCCCCTGTTCTCGTTGTATGCGCACACAGAGAAGGACACAGCCATACACAGTCGAATCATCTGGTCATGTGACTGGAGCCCTGACAGCAAATTCTTTGTGACATCAAGTCGGGACAAGAAGGTAATTGTCAAATGTTGGCCTAATGCTAAAACAAAGATAAGAGAGATGTGTCATATTATTCTTTGATGATAATAACACCTAGTTGCACACTGAGTTGTAGTATTTTTGTTTATTTCATTACCAGATTTGTGTGTCTGTGTGTGTGTCCAGGTGATAGTATGGGGCCCATGTAGATTGGACTCTGGAGACCCTGTGCTTCCTCCTGAGATTAAACCATTCTCTTCCATCTTGGATGTGGGCGATTCTGCTACCGCTGTAGCTTTCTGTCCTGTACTCTGCTCTAATAACAGGTTTGTGTTATGTCTAACTATATGCCATCCAACTATCATCATATTGACTGGCCAGGTCTTATATCTGTCTTCAGTACTTTGGAAATTTGCTTCAGTCATTTGAAGATGCAGTTTGAACTATTTTAGTTTCACTTAAACTGATGATCAGTTAACTGATTGTTTAATTGGTTTAGAAGCTGTTTAGCTTTGGAAAATCTCTCATAAATAAATATATCTGCTTAATTTAAACTCATGACATGACTGTGCCTGACACCAAACTGCTTTATGTTCTCATCTAAAGACCCAGGAGGTTCATTAAAATACTGGGCTGAAATGGAATTTAATGTGGTGAAAGTGTCTAACTCTTGTAGTGAAGAGTGACAGTACTGGTTCAAGACATCTAGGTCAGAGCAAAGGGAAACAAGGTCTGCTCTGAAGTTATACTTTGTTGTGTTTTCTTCCTGCTTTTCACAGCTACCTGCTTGCAGTTGGCCTGGAATGTGGCAGGATCCGGCTGTATAGGTGGAGCCCTGGCAGCGAGCCCGCTGGAGGAGATGACTGGAGATGCTGTGGAGAAACGGACACTTCGTATCCTTACAACACATATGCAGTTGATCTGAAGTTTATCATATGCAGGGCTCCAGTGGCCATTGGCAGTACATGTAACTGACAATTTTATCACAGTGTCAGTAGTGTGGCTTCACTTTGATTGCTGTTGAGAACCAGAAGCTTTCTGTTATTTGTTATTAAGAAAAATATAGAAGGGTGATGGAGATTAATGTCTGCTTCCTTTGAAGAGGAAGCAGATAGCATCAACTGGTATTTTATTTGGTTTCTGTCTATGTTGTATCTCACATTGATGTGCATCACTCTAGTTTGTATAGGTCAAGACATCAATTGTAGACAGGTTACACGGTCTTTGTATCAGAAAGTTACACCTCAGACAGGCCTTAAATTTAAGATAAGATAAGATACACTTTGTTTATCCCAAAGTTGGAAAATTCCTTTTTTACTGCAGGTAAAAATTAAGTTGAATACAACAAACATATAACAAAAGAACTTTAATACGTAGAATAATATGTAGCTCCAGTAAATAAAAAACAGTATGACAAAATAATCTTAATGAGGTAAAAAATAAGCACAATAAAGTAAAATAGGAAAAATATTAAGTAATAATATATAACAAAGTAAAATACCTCAAATTCACTGGTAAGCAGTGAAAACGCCTTGTTGATGTCAGAGGTCAGAAGAGAATGGCCAGGCTGCTTCATGCTGATACGAAGGCAACAGTAACTCAAATAACCACTCGATACAACCAAGGTATGCAGAAGAGCATTTCTGGATGCACAACATGTGAAACCTTAAAGCAGATGAGATACAGCAGCAGAACACCACACTGGGTGCCACTGCTGTCAGCTAAGAACAGGAAACTGAGGCTACAGTTTGCACAGGCTCATCAAAATTGGACAAAAGACGATTGGAAAAACATTTCCCGGTCTGATGAGTCTCAATTTCTGCTGTGACATTCAGATGGTAGTGTCAGAATTTGGCGTAAACAACATGAAAGCATGGATCCATCCTGCCTTGTATTAACGGTTCAGGCTGGTGGTGGTGGTGGTGGTGGTGCAATGGTATGGGAGATATTTTCTTGGCACACTTGGCCCCTTTGAACCAACTGAGCATTGTTTAAATGCCAAAGCCCACCTGAGTATTGTTGCTGATCATGTCCATCCCTTTATGACCACAGTGCACCCATCTTCTGATGGCTGCTTCCAGCAGGATACCACTCCATGTCACAAAGCTCAAATAATCTCAAACTGGTTTCTTAAACATGACAATGAGATCACGTTACTCAAATGACCTCTGAAGAATGTTTCAAACACCTTGCTGAATCTCTGCCACAAAGAATTAAGGCAGTTCTGAAGTTCCAACCCAGTACTAGCAAGGTGTACCCAACAAAGTGACCCGTGAGAGTATATATGGGTTGATGGCTGCTCACAGCCACGTTTTTATTCCTTCAACAACTTTTGAGCTACATTTTGCTCAATATTTTGGTGTTGTGTGGATATATGTAATAGAAAAAATATGGTTTGGTATAAAATAGTTTTGAAGTCAGTTGTCTAGATTACAGTGCCTTGCAAAAGTATTCACCCCCCTTGGCATTTTTCATGTTTTGTTGCCTCACAACCTGGAATTTAAATGTTTCATAATCTTATTTTATGTGATGGATCTGCACAA
>VUQS01069557.1:0-18493 GCA_015108495.1 Heterochromis multidens
TGGATAGATAAAGCTGAGTGTCATCTGCATAGCAATGAAAATGTATGCTATGCCTTCTAATGATACTGCCTAATGGAAGTATGTATAATGTAAACAGAATTGGTCCCAGCACAGAACCCTCTGGAACTCCATAATTAACCTTAGTGCTTGAAGAAGACTCCCCATTTACATGAACAAATTGGAGTCTATTAGATAGATATGATTCAAACCACTGCAGCACGGTACCTTTAATACCTACAACATGCTCTAATCTCTGTAATAGAATATTATGATCAACAGTATCAAACGCTGCACTGAGGTCTAGCAGGACAAGCACAGAAATGAGTCCACTGTCAGAGGTTATAGAAGATCATTTGTAACCTTCACTAATGCTGTTTCTGTACTGTGATGAGTTCTGAATCCTGACTGAAACTCTTCAAATAAACCATTCCTCTGCAGATGATCAGTTAGCTGTTTTACAACTACTCTTTCAAGAATTTTTGAGATAAAAGGAAGGTTGGAGATTGGCCTATAATTAGCTAAGACAGCTGGGTCAAGTGATGGCTTTTTAAGTAATGGTTTAATTACTGCCACCTTAAAGGCCTGTGGTACGTAGCCCAGGTGGAGTTATCCTGCTCCTCTTCCTCCATGTCTGCTAGATTAAGGAGGTCAGAGTTGGCATTGCCATCCTCCTCCTCACCACCTGGTGCACCCTTGTTTCAGTCAAGGAGCCCGTCAAAAAGTGGGGGCATAACCAGAGACTCTTCCTCCATCATATCCATCCAGCTCATGGTGGCTTGCCGTTGATTATTCAAGACCTTGTATGTGAAGAAAAAACCCTTGAGGTTTCAGTTGTTGTGATTTGGCGCTATATAAATGAAATTGCCCTGCTGAGCAGCCCCAGTCACTGAAGGAGATGGCGAGCCCTGCTGAGCACCCTCCGCCCACACCTGAGCCAGAGAGTCCTGAGACCATGGGTTCCATGCTGCCTGAGCCTGCGGGTCCTGGGCCGTCTGAACCTGTGCCTGAGCCTGAGCTTGTGGGTCGAACGCCTGCACCCGACCCAGAACCTGAGCCCGTGGATCCCATGCCCGCACCTGAACCGGAACCTGAGCCTGTGGGTTCCATGCCTGCACCTGAGACTGAGCCACTGGGTTCCACTCTGCCTGAGCACCCGGTGCCAGTGGGTCCCGCTCCACCTGAGCACCCAGTGAGTCCAGAACCCGAGGGTCTCCGTTGCTGTCGTCGTCCACCAGGTCGGCCCCCAGAGTTCCATCATTTCCGTCGCTTGGCCAGGTTTTCCCCTGTTTTCCTTTGTTCCTGGACTTTTGAGCTCCCTGTGTTCCTGGAATCCGTCCCTTGAAGGAGGGGTTCTGTCATGGTACTGGGTCTTTTGACCCAGTATTTTGAGTTATGGACTAAGAATTATATTGTTTAGTATTCTGAGTTATCAGTTCTAAATTTTGATTCATGCATTGCAGTTTTCCGTGGTGTTTCTTTGTTTGTTTCTTCAGGCTACAGTTTAGTTCTTGGTTATAATTTGCTTATATTCTGTTTCAGTTTATTCTGCCTCCCGTGTGTTCCCTGTATCTTGTTGTCAAGTCTCCGTCTCTGTGTCTGGTGTTTGTCACTTCCAGTCTTATGTTGATAGTTCCTTGTCTCGTGTGTGTTAGATTCTGTTTTGCTTCCTCTAGGTTCGTTAGTGGATTCTGTTCAGCTGTGTTCCCCAGTTGTTTCCACTCTGCCCTTACCTCACGTGTATATTTAAGTCCTCTGTTTCCCTCTGTTCATCGTCACGTCATCCGTCAAACTTCCCCTCTCCGCTGTATGTTCCGTGTTCATCTTTCCACGTAGTTCCAAGTCCTAGTTCCTAGTTTAGTATTTAGTTCTGTAAGTTTGTGAATTCCAGCAATAAATCTGTTTCTGAGTTCACGTTTTGTCTCTGTATTTGTGGTGGATTCAAGCTGTTCTACCATGGTGTTGATTGGAAGAGAAATGGAGTAAGGGCAATCTTGAAGGAAGAGAATTTGAACAGTCTTGTGATGGTGAAGAGAATGTCAGACAGGATCATTAGTCCGAAGCTGGAAATCGAAGGGATGATGTTGGATGTTGTCAGTGTGCATGCCCCACAACTTGGATGTGGGAGTTGTGGAAGTTGAAGAAGGAAGAATGTTGCTCAGAGTTGAGACAAGTTATGGGTGGTAGGGAAGTGTTGGTAGATGACTGGGAAAGTACAGCTGAAGTGATGAGGGAACCTGCCAAGAAGGTGTTTGATGTATCCTCTGGACAGAGGAAAGAGGACAAGGACACTTGGTGCTGAAATGGTGGTGGTATTGTGGTAACTGTTTAACTGTGGGGTATTTGATAACTGTTTAATGCAGTTTTGGAGAGTGAGAGGATGACTGAGGAATGGAGAAGAAGTGTACTGGTACCGATTTGCAAGAACACAGGTAATGTGCAGAGCTGTAGCAACTACAGACTGATAAAGTTCATGAGCCATACCATGAAGATATGGGAAAGATGTGTTCTCTCTTGGTTAAGAGAGGTGACGAGAGCACTATAGATGCAATGTTTGCTTTGAGAATGTTGATGGAGAAGTATAGAGAAGGTCAGAAGGAGTCGCACTGTGCCTTTGTTGAGCCAGTATTTCAGGTTATTAAAATATTTAATATTAAGCAGTGTTAATTTTGTTGACCAATAATTTTTGTCATAGTTTTCATCAATGACCTTTTTTCTGACAAAAACAAGATGATAACTAAATAAAAACTAATGCACGAGGACAAAAACTGTGATGAAATGTATTGACACTTTCGTCAACGAATAAGAACGAGATGAAAATATTCTGGAGACACGAGATCCAATCAGAACTAATTACGTTGTGTAGCTCGAGTTTGGAAGTGATCCAATTAGATGTAATCTCCTTGTGCAGTAAGATTAGATGCGGGCATTTGATCTGTCGTCGGGAAACGGTACAGCTTTTTTTTTTTGGAAACGTTACAACTAGCTGCTATGCTCCGTTTCTCATGAAAAAGTGACAAAATGTTACCCTTCGGAGGAAAAGAAGAGTAGACATATGGACACATGCTCCCTGTTTCTCATGAAAACGTGACAAAATGTCAGCACTTGGGAGAAAGAGAATAGTAGACATATATACACATTTTGCATTTAATGTCAAGGAAAATAAGATGCTTTGTAACCTCTAACCAGTAAAAACACGACAAACTTTTACACTTTATATTTTAGTCAACTGAATCAACTTCAGATTTAGTCTGCTATCATCTTATGATATTTAGTCGACTAAAACTAAAAAAATTTAGATGCCTAAATTATGACTAAAACTAAATGACGTTTTAGTCAAAAGATTATGACTTAAACTAAATCAAAATTTGCTATCAAAATTAACACAGATTTTAAGTTTGAGTAAATTACTATTCAAGCACTATAAATATCGTGCATCTCTTTGTCAAGTTCAGTAAAAACAGCCACAATCATGGGGAAAACTACTTACTTGACAGTTACAGATGATGATCATCATCATACCCCAAGGAGGGTAAGCCACAGAAGGTTACTGCTGAAAAGGCTGGCTGTCCACAGAGTGCTGTATTAAAGCACATTAATAGAAAGTTGACTGAAAGTCAGAAGTGTAGCAGGAAAAGGTGCACAAGCAACAGCAATGATGGCAGCCTTCAGAGGATTGTTAATAAAAGTTGATTCGAGAACTTAGGAGAGCTTTACAAGCAGTGGATTGAGGTTAGTGTCAGATTATCAAGAGCCATCACCCACAGACATCTTCAGGAAAGGAGCTCCACATTTCTAATATCAAACCACTCCTGAACCAGAGACAGTGCCAGAAGTGTCTTACCTGGGCTAAGAAGAAAAAGAGCTGGTTTGTTGCTCAGTGGTCCAAAGTCCTCTTTTCAGATGAAAGTAAACTTTGCCTTGCATTTGGAAATCAAGATCCTAAAGTCTGGAGGAAGAGTGGAGAGGCACAGAATCCAAGGTGTTTGAAGTTAAGTGTGAAGTTTCTGCAGTCTGTATGATTTGGGGTGCAATGTAAATTGCTGGTGTTGGTGGTGTCCAAAAGTCCAAAATCAACACAGCCATCTACCAGGAGATTTTAGAGCACTTCATGTTTCTATCGGCTGACAAGCTCTCTGGAAATGCTGATTTCCTTTTCTAGCAGAACTTAGCACCTGCCCACAGTGCCAAAATGGTAAATACCAAATGGTTTGCTGACCATGTTATTACTGTGCTTGATTGGCCAGGCAACTCGCCTGACCTGAACCCCACAGAGAATCTATAGGGTACTGTCAAGATGAAGATGAGAAACACCCAACTCAAAAACACAGCTATTAAAGCAACCTGGACTTAATAACACCTTAACAGAGATGATCCAACTCCATGATGCAGTAATTCATAGTAAATGATATTTTAGTAATTTGAGATTTTCATGAGCGAGCCATAGTCATCAAAATTAAAACAGAAAAAGGTTAAATATTTCACTTTACATGTGATAAATGGAATACTTTTTTTACATTATAATTTTTTTTATTTTGTATTCACTGTTTGCACTAGTATATACAAATCTTAAGATAATAAAAACTAAATTAAAGATCAGTACATAGATTAAAACATTAGGATGATAGTAGATTTATAAGTAGCTATAACAGGTTGATCATTTTAGATCAGGAACCTAAATTTAGCTTGCATGAAAAAAACAGCAGGAAGTTTAATGCAAAAAAAAGTAGTTAACATGAAACAAGTAAAGGATAAAATCAAGTGTAATATGCTGTTTGATGGAGTCAGCGAGCAAAATCCCTTAAAAAGCATGGCTTACCACAAGTTGTAGCTTGCAGCTAGCAACCCATCAGTTTCTTAGTCTATGCTAAATCAGTATGTTTCAAATCAGATAGTATTTTCAAGACTTACCATGGGCATTTTAGAAATATATCTGCAAAGATTGTGGCTCATTGGGATGGGCCAAATTCAGTGTTGGGGTTGTTACTCAAAAAAAATAATGTATTACACATTACTCGTTGCCTTTCATTAAAGTAATGCAGTATGTCACTTAATTGCTTACTGGATAAAGTCATTTGTTACACTTCTCATTATATTACTTTCGCATTACTCCATAACATGCCCTGAAATGCACTGTCACATAATGACCAGTTAACAATATAAACCTGAGGCTACAGTCTCCGACGCTGACACAAATCCCTATCCTAATGAGGACACATATATAATCTTTCTTTTAGTGTTTACATATAACCACAAAACCAACAACACAAAGCAGTTGAAAACCAGCCCAAAGATACTTCAAAGTGATTGCCACAGTGATTCTACTTTAGAAATATGTACAGATAGAAATGAAGGCTACAAAGCTACATGCCTAACTGCTCATCATTGCTTCTGTTGCCTGGTAAAGATCAGGCTCTGGTTGCTGCGCTTGGTTCGGCATACACTCAGCTTTAACATCACTCTGGGTTCTTCTCTAGTTTTATGTTAAACATGGTGTTTGTGTAGATGCTTGCAAAGAGCAAAAGTTGTGTTGTTTCTGTCCTTGTCTTTTGTTTTTGTGTCATGTTTGTATGGTTGAGTCTGTCTCAGTGTTAGTTTATTTCCTGTTTTATTTTCAGTCTCTTGTCTTGTCTCTTGTGCTTTGTTTTGCGTTTACTTCCCTTGTCTCGTTATTCCTGATTGGTACCCGCTGTGTTTCCCACCTGTTTCCTTTCCCCTCATTACCTGGTGTGTGTTTATTGTCTGAGTCTCCCCTTGTCCTTTGTCGTGTCCTCTCTCATGGGTGTGTGTTTCTCTGCTTCGTATTTTCTAGTTTACAGTTTCCCTGCTCCTTCCCTGCATTCGTGTACATTTTGTATTCTTGCAAGTAACAGCATTAAAGCTGCTTTTTGAGTTAATTCCTGCCTCCCGATTCCTGCTTTTGGGTCCTCACTCTGTCTGCTACACAGCCGTCTCGTTACACTCCCTGTACCTGAACTGAAATCACCTGATTGTAGCACGAAAGCACAGGAAGAAAACGCCATGTTTGATGTTTTTTTTTTTTTTGTTCTATCTGCCATTGTGCAGATAACTGAAGGACCTTTGTAATGCAAGTAACAACATAATTGTAATTGTAATGTAATTACTGAATTTAGTACAGTAACAAGTTTTATTACTGCATTATTGAAACTTGAACTACATAATACACTTTTTAATGTAAAACAATGACTATACCTGACTATACATATCATATATTGTTGGATTCAGCACAGTCAGACCTTTCTAACAAACCCTGCTTGGTGCTCCTGGGGCTATCCCAATGAAAACTATCAAAAAGTTTATAAATCCTTTTATCATTTATTCTCATTACATTTCCGCCTATTGTACTCCTGCATTTCATCAGTGCATCAACATATTCATATTCTGTTTTTTCAGACATGTAGAGGAACCTCCTGTCCACTGTCACACCCAATTTAGGATGAATCTGAGGTTCCATTATGAAATTACAGGAGTTCACGTGTAGAATGCCCCATTCGGCTTGGCTTTATTTTGCAGTTTTTTAATTTATGGGCTGTTCTACAATATCTGTCAATTTAACCACTTTTGCAGAAAAATCTTTTTATTCAAGAATGTATTTCCTAAATGAGAGTCCTTAGAGAATATGAAAAACGTTGTTGTGATTTGTTCTACCTCTTGTAGGGTATTGAGAAATTTTACGAGCCTTTCGACTGCATTACCTGGTGTGGTTTTCTGCTTCAATTTTCAATGTGTTGTGTGTTCTTCTGCATAACTTGGATATATCAAGTGGTTATTTGAATTACTGTTGCTTTCCTATCTGCTTGAAGTAGTCTGCCCATTTTCTTTTTGGCATCAACAAGACATTTTTGATCAGAGAGTTGCTGCTCACTGGATACTTTTGTTCAGATCATTCTCTGTAAACCCTAGAGATGGTTATGTGGAAAAATCCCAGTAGATCAGCAGTTTCTGAAATACTCAGACCAGCCTGTCTGGCACCAACAATCACGCCACAGTCAAAGTCACTTAAATATAATTTATATAAATGTAATGTACTTCACATTTATATAGAGCTTTTCTAGTCTTACTAACCACTCAAAACACTTTCAAGTGTGGCCATAAAGTGACCTGCACGCATATATGTGTGTGTGTGTGTGTGTGTGTGTGTGTGTGTGTGTGTGTTAGAAAATTATTTTGACACCGACGCACTTATTATTTACACAGACACATGGCTAGAAGATGAGCCTGGAATTAAATTGTAAATAAAATGGAGACCTTTTACGCTTCTTTTGACCAGCGGTCCACATTGTGGTATGACCCTTGAACCTAAAATGCAAATGTTTTTACCAGTAAATTATCAGAAAACAGATAAAACATCAAGGGTAATTATGCATTGAGCTAACAGCGTTAGTGTAACCGGCTCCTTACTTCGTAAGTTTGTTCCCGTACTCCTCGTACTTACCTGTTCTCTTCTCTGTGCAGAAGCCCTGGCGTTTTCCCTGCGAGAGAGATTCTGTGAGAGAGTGTCTGTGGAGGAGTTTCTGTTCTGGACCCGAGAGTGATTGGAGCTTGGACTTTCACTAATGGACTTTCTCTGCCTCAAGATTTTGTAAATAGTTACCTGTTTCACCTGCTCTGTAAATAAACTCACTGAATCTGATCCTCCGAGTCTTGCGTTTGAGTCCAGCCAGTACCATTGGTTATGACATGTCATGGTAGAACAAAACCTGCATAATAAGATCATGAGCCATTCAAAACAAAAGTGTTGTACAACATACCTCCATCGAGACACAGTTTGGACCTCCACTCCACAGGAAGGAACTCTACATGCTCTGTAGTGCGATCCGAGAAGTGTTTCTCCTCCATCTTTCTGGCAGCATCTCTCATCCTATCCAACACACAGGACAAAAAAAACAGTTACTTCCAGAAATAGTCTAATTATAATTATTTATCTGCTCTTCCAATGGAAACACCCCAATCTCTCACATGCTGGTGTTCCTGATAATGCGACCCTGGTCCATCTTCTGGCCAATGCCATGCACCACAAACACAATGTGTGTGGTTTCAGGTGGGGTGTCTTCAGGTGCAGCCTCCTCCACGTACCCTCGATGGAGACGTGTCCCACTGCTGGAGGCTGAGGACATGAGAGAGGTATAGGGCTGTGAAAAAGTATTTGCCCCTTCCTGATTTTTTAGTTTTTTGCACATTTGTCACACTTAAATGTTTCAGATCATCAAACAATTTTTAATATTAGTCAAAGATAACCCAAGTAAATACAAAATGCAGTTTTTATTTTTTATTAAGGGAAAAAAGATAACTGTGATTTACAACATTTTTTGTAAAGCTGAGTTCAATTTCTCAAGCGACACCCAGGTCTGGTTACTGCCAGATATATTGAATCAAGAAATCACTTAAATAGAACCTGTCTGACAAAGTGAAGTAGGCTAGAAGATCTCAAAAAGCAACACATCATGCCATGATCTAAAAAAACAGCTGAGAAACAAAGTAATTGACATCTATCAGTCTGGAAAAGGTTACAA
Organism: Heterochromis multidens; assembly: GCA_015108495.1. Classification (NCBI taxonomy): domain Eukaryota; kingdom Metazoa; phylum Chordata; class Actinopteri; order Cichliformes; family Cichlidae; genus Heterochromis; species Heterochromis multidens. Next base: position 8,532 of record VUQS01069557.1, read on the forward strand.
AGTAATTTCTAAGGCTTTGGAACTCCAGTGAACCACAGTGAGAGCCATTATCCACAAATGGAAAAAACTTGGAACAGTGGTGAACCTTCCCAGGAGCGGCCAGCTTACCAGAATTATCCCAAGAGCGCATCGACGACTCATCCAGGAGGTCATAAAAGAACCCAGAACAACATCTAAAGAACTGTAAGCCTCACTTGCCTCAGTTAAGGTCAGAGTTCATGATTCAACAATGACAAAGAGACTGGGCAAAAATGGCAAGGAGAAAACCACTGCTGACCAAAAAGAACACAAAGGCTCGTCTCACATTTGCCAAAAACATTTGATGATTCCCAAGACTTCTGGGAAAATATTCTGTGGACTGATGAGACAAAAGCTGAACTTTTTGGAAGGTTTGAGTCCCGTTACATCTGGCATAAAACTAACACAGCATTTCATAAAAAGAACATCATGCCAAACCATACAGTCAAACATAGTGGTAACTGTGTGATGGTCTGGGGCCTGGATGACTTGTCGTAATTGATGGAACCGTGAATTCTGCTCTCTACCAGAAAATCCTGAAGGAGAATGTCCAGCCATTCGTTTGTGCCCTGAAGCTCAAGCACTCTTGGGTTATGCAGCAGGACAATGATCTGAAACACACCAGCAAGTCCACCTCTGAATGGCTCAAAATAAACCAAAATGAAGGTTTTGATGGGCCTAGTCAAAGTCTGGACTTAAATCCGATTGAGATGCTGTGGCATGACTTTAAACAGGCCGTTCATGCTCAAATACCCTCAAATGTGGCTGAAATAAAACAATTCAACAAAGAAGAGTGGGCCTCCACTCAAGCCATTTCCATGGAGGAGGGGATGTGATTTTTCCTAACTAATTACTTAACACTGATGTATCCACCTGAATCTAATGTTCATTTCAAGTGCACACTGATGCAGACAGACCAGGTTCAAGGTGGAGCATAACAAAGTAAAAACAGTTTAACATATTGCCCAGTTTATATTGTTTCATGTTAGATGCCACCAAAATAGATGGATTCAAGAGCCTGGACCCAGACAACTTTAAAGGTGCACTAGGGAAAACAGTAGAAAAGCCCTTCTGTTGCAGGTCTCTCTTCTCTGCTCTGAGCCCCTCCCACCAGATGACCAGGTATATGCACGTCCTTCTGATAGTCTTATTGAGTTGAAGTTATTGACTTCTCTCAGTGTACTGACTATTGACCTGATCTGCTTTCATCACAGGCTAGTTATAAAAAAAAAATGAAAACAGCCCAGAGGAAGTACAGAAGTCCAGTTCCCTCTCACACCACTTCAGTTATACTGTACATTATACTGGTATGAGGTTACTGTCCATTTGTGCAATGACAAAGACATTTTGCTTAGCCCAGTTTTCATGACATATTTCAGCTCAGAAAGACACTACAATATTCTCTTTGTCTTTGCAACAGTTGGAGTCCCTTGGTGACTACTGATGTCATGTTTCCCTGATGCTGCACAGAATGTCAGCTCTATTTACCAGGTCAAATTCATGGAGTAGACAGAAACTGCTAATCAGCCCTATGCCATCTCGTTTACCTTTAGAGAAGCCCAGTTTCTGAGTGACAGTACGTGCAATCTTGGATGTGGTGGCATCGCTGTACAGGTACACCTCATCCACACTGTGCCAGTCCACATGACTCCTGCTCAGCTTCAGACTGTGGATAGCTGAAAGACAGTCACACTGTGATTAAGAGCAACTGACATACTTCATGCAGAATAATTAATTCACCAACTCCCATGACAGTGTGCAGAATTTGAGTCAATGTGATAGGCTACTGCATTTTAAAATATGTTTTGCTTTGTTGATTTTGAAATATTTTACTTATTATATATTCTTCTTATTCTTATTATTTTAACTGCTGTAACAAAAGAATTTCCCAAATCTGGGAAAAATAAAGCTTATCTTATTACAGAATTTAGGATCAATACACACCCACACACAATAGCATCACTTGACTTGTTTTGTGGCCTTGCTGTAAAATGCATAGTTATGGACAGCATACACACACATCTACAGACATGGCTGCTCCTTTTCTCAGCACATGCAGCCTCCATAGACATTTAACACACGCTCACTCTTCTTTGCCTGACACACACAATGACATCTCTCTAGGTATTTCCTTTCTGTCTTACATTCCCTACCGTCCTTGCTGTCCACTGTGGTGGTCACTGCCTCCATCTCATAGGTGTCCCTCATCTGTTGCCCCCGGAAACGTGAAAGGTGTTCCTGCTCAATCAGATCACTCTCGTCCTCCTCCAGTGGAAGCCAAGTTCCATCAATAAACCACTGGCCCCTCATCACAGGAATTCGGTCTTGCTCTGTGGAACACCATGTGATGTTTATTCAATAGCTTTTTTTCTAATCTAAGAAAGAATGTGGTATCTCAGTAACAGTAAAAAGGAACTGGTTTTGTATGCAACAGAGACAGAATTTAAGATGAATGGTATAAAGACAGAAAAACACTGACAGAATTTGATCTGTCCTCCACTGTCACTATCAGTGCTGCATTAATAGCAGCATAAACAATACAGACACAATAAGAATGGTACTGAAAGCATCTGACAAGGCAATTTTATTGTATAACATCATTACAGTTGCTGTTGCTGGAAATAGCTGCAGAAACACACATACTAGCTTGTCCATAACATTTACTGTTAGCCACTGCACACTCGTGCAAGGCAAGCAGGCATTAAATTCCTGGCTCAGTGCCACATGAACTTTATTAGTCAGCTGTCAATGTGTGTGTGTGTGTATGTATGAGAGAGAGCGAGACAGAGAGAGAACTCTTTCTAAGAAATACTAAGCTAATGTGTACTTGAGTGGCAATTATACTTGTAGGTTCATTTAGAACTTAATTCATTAATGGATTAATGAACTAGTTAACTATTTAATTAACTAACTAACAACTATCTGAATTTTTTGTCTTACTTTAAGACAATGTTGCAAAACAAAAACAGATCAAGTGAAGAAAGTGTAACTAAAAAGTTTGTCATCTGTCATTTATCTGTATGACCGTTTATTACCTTGGCCATATTTTAATATACAGTTTACTTAATGGTAACACATGGGATCAGTTAGTCAATCAATCAAATGATTTTTTTAAGAAAAAAGTATAAAACATTCTCTAAATGCAACTTCTCCCCAGTGCAGTAATTTCCTGTTCTCTGCTCTACATCCCTGTAAAGTGAGCTTGTTATTATGTTGGTCTCAGTCTTGAGATGTCACACTGAGCTTGAAACGTGATGGTTTTTCAGATACTTTATTCAACTATTCATTAATATTATTATTATTATTGTCTCATTTTTAAAAAATGTCTAAAAGCATGCTTGTTATGTTAACTTGTAATTGTAAACTGACCACGGATGTGAGGTAGATAAAGGGTTTAATGTGTATGAATGTATAGTTAAATGTGGCTTGTAGTCTAAAGCACTTTGAGTGGTCAGTAAGACCAGAAAAGCGCTTTGTAAATGCCAAACCATTTCCATTTCAGCATGTGCTGTCATGGCAGAAATAGAGGTTGTAACCGTGGTGCAGTATTTTTACAGTAGCCTGTTAGTGCAGTCCTCCGAGCTCGTTCTAATAGTATAGAGGTGGTAGTGTTAGCAGCAGCAGAGGCAGCAATAACTACATTTCTTATGAGTGGCTGAAGATACTGACACCAGTACCCGTGCTAACAGTCCTAGCAACACCTCTGTCATTACTGAGATGCTCACGATTCCAGTAAACGGGGTAGCATTCTTTCTCCTTGATATCCACTTCATAAAGCCCCCCTCTGACACACACTGCCTCCACGCTGATGCCGCCGATGTGGTGTGGGTCTTTGATTTCCTCTGACACGGAGAGCCGTTGCACCGCGCCACGCTGCGCCGTCGGTTCCGCCCTGACACTTCCACTGTCCACGGCCGAGCATTCCGGCTGGAGCTCAGAGGACCTGACTGTCTCTTTTTCGTCGGCTTCAATGGGATTGGCGGGGCGTTTGACCTTATCCGGGTTCTGTTCACAGAACCGCTGGTAGACGATTTCGATTTTTAAAGAATCATGCCCGACGAACGGCTTCCACGTCCGCTTGTCCTCTTTGTAAAACCAGCGGACCTCCTCGGGTCCCAGTTCCGTGACGATGTCACCGCGGTGCCGGGAGCTGTTGGAACGGATGCGCTTCTTGGCTGTAAGGTTGCCATCGCTTTCGGTGTAGTTTGGCTCGATGTCCAGATAGGATGAAGCAGAATATTCCTCCACAGCAAGGCCCAGCATCACACCGTCCTGGGATGATAACAAAGGCAGATGCGTGTCCAATAAGCCGGACTGTGCCGATTCCCTGTCCCCAGCTCCGATGCTGTCAGCCAACGCGTTGTCGTCGAAGCCGGACACAAACACATCATTTGCCATGTCCCACTCACTACTGCTCACAGAGTTATTCTCCGAGCTCTGCTGCCGGATAGTCGCTCTGTCCTTTATATTGCTCATTTTAGAGTCCACACAGGAAAACAAACTAAACTAAAAATCACGACGATGTCCTCACCGCCAGACTACTACACCAGATTAACAGTTTATTTTTCCGCAGCTGGTAGCATCTGTATGACCGAACGTTCTCACCTATTCAAAGTATTTCTTGCCGTTATAGCTACACATGTAAATATGAATAAAGGAAACATGAACCCTTGCTTTACTGACCCCATTTACAGCCCCCTTTCTCATGATAATGGCTGGAGAAACACATGAACAAGGTATGATTCGATTCACAGTCGCTCCCTGATGTCAGGTAAAATACGACAAGTTAAACTTCCTGTTCAAACGTTCAAAGTAAACTATATACATGCGCAAGAATAAACAGAGTTTTTTACAAAGCATACATAAAAACGAAAACTGTTAACACAAAGCACGTGTGCACACAGAAGGTACACAACGTGCATACGTTCTGCGCGCTGTGTAAAATTACACATGTAGCTACAGACCTTTAATTTGAAGGTCAGTCTGTTTGTGCTTTCTTTGTCTGCTTGACTCGTTTAGTCAGAATCAGGTCAAACGAGCGTCCGAAGCTGCTGCTTAGACTGTTTAGAATTTCGGTAAGCATATACTTTCAATACAAATGTTTGTAATAAGTCTAACTAGGCGCAGCGCCAGGATTCCGATTTTGGACGAGCCAGAGTCATTTGGGCTGGGATTTGAAATTACACAAGTTATCGTTTGCAATACTACCGCTTCTAGTAAATATACACATAGATTAAATGAAGAAAACAATATGTAAAGTAAACAAAGTGTAATATCCGGTTGTTATTTTTGCTGTGGATTGTGAAGAGCCGTATAGGCTATCCATTCATTTAAACACCGAAATCCAAATTGTAATTAAATAAATAAGCCGTCTTACACATGAGAGACTGACAGAGAAAAAAGAGATTGTTGGATGAGCTACATTGACTTATATCAACAGATTTCATTAACTTATCTAAATAGAACCCGCCTATGCGTTCAAAAAGAAAAAGAAAACCGAGCAGAAATTTTCAGATCTAACTCCCATATTATCTGTTGATCTCTATGTTTTTCTGCTTTCAATAGAAAATGTATTTGCTGCATTAAAGTGACTCCATCCTTAACCCCTTCTGCCCAGCCAGAAACTATACAAGAAAAAACACATCCAATAATTCGAGGTGAGCTATTTGTTAACAGTTCTCACGACAGATTTTTTGAGAGTATGCAGAAATCTCATAAACAGAGAAGCCATGCGACTTCAGGGGAACCCAAATTCCAGACTCAAACGGAGTCAAACATCATCCACAGCAGTATGCAACGCAAAAACGTTAAGGAAAGTTTCTTCATCCTCTGCTGAACAACCTCTGAACCGTGACGTGCTTTCTCAGATAGATTTAACAGTGTGAAATGGGCTGTGGCGATTGGTCAGAATTCGCCTATGATAACTTAAAAATGCTGTCTTTTACCCTTTTTTTAAGTTTCATATTTATTTATTTATTTTATCGTGATAACTCAAAATAAGACCTAAGAAAATTCTTCTCACTGGCAGTCAGGATGGGCCCACCCACATCAACAACGGGCTGTCCTTTCAGTCGTGCCTGCAGTTTTCTGTCCGCGACAGTCCTTGCAGGCTACCGTAGCTAAGAACTTCCTGATATGACCGTCAGAGAAAGTGTTATGTGAGGCTTTTTTCTTTTAAACCAACGGGCTTATTCTGGGAGCTGGTATGAAATGGCAGCGGTGTTCCTGGCCACGCTCTATGAGTACTCTCCGCTCTTTTACATTAGTCTGGTGTTGTTGTGCTTTGTTGTAACCGCCGCTATGGTCCTCGGCTGGTAAGTGGTGTTTAGGCAATTTAGCTAGCCACACTTTGATATATAATTTACAGTCGTTATCTCGACACAGGTATCGTTCGGATTTAGTTCAAAGTTTATTTTGAATGTGGCCTTCATAATATAACACAGAGCATGTGAGTCAGACACAGGCTGCTGCAAGATGTCTGTCAAGATGTGAAAGAAGTGTAGTTCAGAGGGTTAAACAAAATACTGCATTAACCGTTAAGGAATTAAAGGCATTTTCTTTTACAGTCCATTCATTTTCATGGGTTCAGAACTAACTGGACAAACTATCGTGATTAAAAATCTAAGTTTAGGGCCGTTTACATTGTTACAGTTATTACATTGCTCCCGATTGACTGGTGAGGGTGAAACAGGTGTGTGGTAAGAGTTGCTTCTCAGGAGCCTCTACCGAACAAACAGGAAATTAACATTGTGAGAATAACTTATTAGTGCTAATGCAAACAGAGGAGCTATGTAAAACTTGCTGCAATTCCATTCAGTGCTTTTCTATTCTTACTGGCCACTCAAAGCACTTAAAACTACAGGTTACATTTAACTTCAGATTCACATTATTCTATACACTTAAAGCACTTTATTTACCTCACGCTCATGATCCATTTAGAATCACCAGTTAACCTTACATGCATGTCTTTGGACTGTGGAAGGAAACCCATGCAGGCACAGACAGAACACACAAACTCAGAAAGGCCCAGCCAGGGTTCAAAACAGGAACCTTTTGCTGTGAGGCAACAGTAATAACCACTGCACTACCATGCAGCCCCAAAGCATTTAGTTAAATATTTTTGGTAGATCCTTGAATCTCATATTGATTTGTTTAATTTTAAATCCACTGTGGTCATGCAAAGAGGCAAAATTACAAAAAAAATATGGACCTGACTCTGAATTTTTATTTAAATAGATAGATAAACAAGAACACATGCATACAGTATCCAAGAAATTAAAAAAATTACAAATTAAGAAAATAACATAAATAATAACAGTACACAGTTCACAGTATATAGTTAAAGAGTTGTGTCCATTCCATTGGGTTTTATGCTGAGGATTGCTGGTGTGAGAGAAATCATGTTGCTCACTAAATTTAATTGTTGTCTCATATAGTTCTAATATCTTTTTGTATTTAAGTGAAGGTCACAGATAAAAATAAGAAGGATATTTGGGGATTCATTCAAATCCACTCTGAAGGAAAGTGTTGGCAATAGTAGGTCAGAGTTGTTTGGACCATGATACAAATTTAACCATTTTGGCTCTATTTGCCACCACAGTCAATCTTAAATTAAGTGATGAACATGCAACTGAAATAAAGGCTTTTAGTTTTAATTCAGGGGCTAATCAAAAATATTGCTTTGCATGTTTCAAAATTACAGCCATTTTTAGACATAGCCTCCTATTTTCAAGTGCTGAAATAAAACTGGACAAACTGACGCAGCTGGAAGTGGTAACACTACCCGTCTTCGGAACAATAGGTCGGGGGTTTGAATCCTAACCAGGGTCCCCAGGCTAGGCCCCCATGCTACCTCGGTACATGAGGAAGAGACATATAATTGAAGCCATTAACAAGGTCCACCTTGTTGTTGAGGAACCAGGACATACTGATGAGAAGTGGGCTACTGGAACACAAAGGCATTAGTGGACAAGGGATAAGAATAGGGAACTGTTGGAATGCTACTACACAAGTAACCCCAGTTACTAGTTCAGGTTACATCAAGAGGATGTGGGACCTATGGATTCTTCAAAACCCAGCATCTACAATGACATTGAAACAACAAGTTGCTCAGTGTTCCAGCATACGCAAGAAGCAACTAGAGATTGATGAGGTACAACACAAATGCTACGGCAAGGGGGAGCCAGGACATCAGGTTAGGGGGGAGATTTCATTATCCCCGCACTCCAAGATTGGGTACCAAGCCCCAATTACAACTGGTACGTTGAATACCAGAGCAGCTGACCTAAAAGAAAAGATCATGGCTAAACTGGAAACCTGGACCCTATGTGGCCGATTACCAATACTACATGAAGTACCCTCTGAACGTTTACCAGAAGATGGGAATGCAGCATTATGGACAATCCCTACTGCGACCATCACTGAAACCAACCACTGATGTATACCACAGCAACAGTGATCCTTTAGATGCTTGGCTAGAAGATGAACAGCCATAAAGAGCAGTACCCTCCATGGAGAAGGAGACTAGAGGCCAAGATCAAGATCAAAGGGAAGTTAGCCAACTCTCAGAGCTGCAGAAAGGTGTGATGAAGAAAGTACCTAAGAAGTACAACAAGCTGTCCATATCTGAGGCCTTAGAATGTACCAAACAAACACTCACAGCCTTGGCTAGCCACTTGAAAAGGTATACCAGAGAGATAGAAGCTAGGAGAATAAACCAGATGTTCTCCACTGAACCATCCAAGGTGTACTCTCAGTGGTAGGGGAACAATATGAGAACAGACCCACCAAGGTTGGAGATGGAGCAATACTGGAAGAGCATATGGGAGAAGGACGCAACACATAACAAAAATGCTCAGTGGCTAGTGGATCTAAGTGCAGACCACAGCAACCTCCCGGAACAGGCTCCAGTAACCATCACAGTGGCAGATATCCATGAAAGAGTCTCAAATATTAAGAGTTGGACAACACCAGGCACTGACATGATCCACACCTACTGGCTAAAGAAGCTAACTGCACTCCACAAGTGCCTGGAAGCACAAATGAACCAGCTGATAATGGATGAGACACACCCAGATTGGCTAACCAAAGGCCGGACAGTCCGGGATCCCCAGAAGGGACCGGTCCCATCCAACTACCGGCCAATTACCTGCCTCAGCACTACATGGAAGCTCCTGTCGGGCATCATAGAGGCTAAAAGGAACAGGCACATGCCTCAATACATGAACGAGGCCCAGAAAGGAATTGGCAGAAACACCAGAGGGGCAAAACACCAGCTCCTAGTAAATAGAGCAGTCACTCGCGACTGTAAGACCACACTGACCCTCCTGTGCACCGCCTGGATTGACTACAAGAAAACCTATGACTCAATGCCTCATACGTGGATCTTGGAATGGTTAGAACTGTACAAGATCAACAGGACCCTGAGAGCCTTCATGAGGAATTCGATGGGAATGTGGCGAAGAACACTAGAGATCAACTAGAGGCCAAGTTGCCATCAAGTCCGGGATTTACCAAGGAGATGCTCTGTCCCCACTGCTGTTCTGCATAGGCCTGAACCCCCTCAGCCAGATCATTAACAAGACTGGCTACGGATAACAACTACCGAATGGAGCAAACGTCAGCCACCTCCTCTACATGGATGACATCAAGCTGTATGCCAGGAGTGAATGAGACATTGATTCACTGATCCACACCACTAGGATCTACAGCAATGACATCGCAATGTCATTCAGACTGGAGAAGTATAGTTGGATGTTAACAAAGAGAGGGAAGGTAGTCAAAACTGAGGTGATTGCACTACCAGAAGGTAACATTGCAGACGTTGAGGACAGCTATAAGTACCTTGGAATCCCACAGGCAAACGGGAACCACGAGCTGCCTAGGAAAACTGCAACTACCAAATACCTGCAGAGAGTAAGGCAAGTCCTGAGGAGTCAGCTGAA
>VUQS01069558.1:0-12693 GCA_015108495.1 Heterochromis multidens
GAACAACTGGAGCCCAGAAACTCGCTGACTTTTTATACACACACACACTAATTACAAGCAAACAGATCACAGGTGAGGATGGATACCTTTAGTAGTCATTTAAACCTGTGTGTGTCAACTTGTGTGTGCATGTGTTATCATGCCAAAGCTTCCAGGGTATGTAAACTTTTGATCAGGGTCATTTGGATAGTTTCTGTTGTCATTATGATTTAAAAAGGACAAACACAATTGTTTGATAATAAATGGCTTCACCCAACCACTAACCATAAGTGAAAGAAAAGTTTTTGTATTATCATTCATATTTTCTGAAAAATGGCCAAAAAACCCCACAAATTCTCACAAATGTGCTCTTTGTGTGCACACTACTCATATAGGAGATGTAGAGACTTCTGGGCCGATATTTATGTAGAAATGTAACTGAAAACCTGAAATCCTACAAAGCTGTTGCTGACTGTAAAAAGTACCTTGACTGCCAGTAATAAGCCAACACAAATTAATACAAAATTTCCCTTTTTTTCCACTTGTGCCTGGAGATGGTGATGATGGAAACAAGGGAAGTCTGCAGGCAGTTTGTTAAAGATTTGATATGTTATATCTATTCACTCATGTTCATGAACATAAACAGTTGCGCTTTGATTATTTATCATAGCAAAAAAGAACCGCAAAAGATTGTGTTGGTGTAAAATAATTCTAATTTAATTTTTTTTTTTTCAGTTTTTTTTGTATCGTGTTAGTTCACAACAACAGTTATCTCAAGGCGCTTTACAACAATACTCCAACAATCAAAAAATCCACCATGAGCATGCACTTGGCAACAGTAGGAAGGAAGACCTCCATTTTAACAGGAAAAGACCACTGGCAGAAACAGGCCTAGGGAGAGACAGCCACCTACTGTGAATGGCTGGAGGATTATGTAAAAGAAAAGAAAAAAAGAGGAGAAGAGAGACACTTGTGGCATACAAATGCATCAAGAATGAAAAGAAGTGAGTGGAAAAGAAATGCCTAGTGCATCATGGGAAGCCTGAACCTAAAGCTGCATAACTAAGGGATGGTTCAGGGTCACCTAATCCAACCTAAACTATAATCTTTATCAAAAAAGGAACATTTTAATCCTAATGTTCAAAGTAGAGAGGGTGTCTTTCTCCCTAACCCAACATTGGAGATGGTTCTAAAGGAGAGAGGCCTGACAGCTGAAGGCTGAAGGCAACGCTGCATAGTATTGCTAAAATTATAAAAAGAAGTCAGTCCTAGATATCTAATGTGCCTGTCAAAGGAGATATCCTGGTCAATATGACATGATATGCCTTGCCACTTATGTCAGAGTAACATCACCAATAGAACCAACAGAATGAGTGTGAAACAGAGTTTGAAGCCATGTCTCACTGTTCACCCTAACTTTGAAAAATCTCAGCAGCATAGTCATGCTCTTCTGGAGTGTATTTATTTTGTTTTTGATTGCAATGTCTCCACAACAACAGGAAATTTCCTAATGGACTCTGTAATGCTGAGAATGGGGGGGGAAGATGTGTCAAGTGGGGGTTCTATCAGGATGATGAAATATGTCAGTTGGGAGTAGCATTCTCATAGGAAAATGGGAAAATGTCTGTAGAAATTATAAAAGCTGTCTTTTTGGGTTGAAAGAATAATTGTGTAAAAAGCCTACAAAAATGTTCCCTATACACAGCCCCTGAAAAATGTCTCATAAGAAAGCCACATTTAACAATAAAATAAAAACTGATGATAAAACAGTGAGCACTGACACTGTTACTGGTTACGGTTACGGTATACTGTTACTGGTTATGGACACTGTTACTGTTATGGTTACACTGTTACTGGTAAACACAACACTGTACATGAAAGGACTCTTTACCATAAGTTTCACCAACACTGTTTTTTTACTGGCAAAACCTGATGTCAAGCATACGCAACAGAAATATTACACAACAGATATGCACTGGATACAAAATATCTTGATGATAAGATTTAGATAAAATTTATAATAGGCAAATGTGCATTTTAGCCTGCTGTATGGTGACAAAGCAAAATTGGTCTTACCTAACGTTAGATAGGTTAGTTGCCTGACTGAGGAGCAACATGTAGTCTGTCGTGTCTCTCGATCATTCATCTTGCTGACTTTAACAATGTGCATAATGTCAGCAGGAATTAGGTGATAACTCATGACTTCCTCTAAAGGAATCTAAACAAAAAATGGCAGCTGAACTGGTTTGTATGATACTGGCTGTCTTGTGTCATTCCAATTCATTTCTCTACCTAACTATACTGGCAACATCATTCTTCTTTTGTTTTTTCATGTTTAGATGTACACACCTGAGTGGTAGAAAAAAATTCTCAATGGCTGGAGCAAGCACTGTGTTCACCATGGTCAACCTCACAGAAGTGAGTGAACTATCATGGAAAACTCAAAAAATTCTTTCATGATAAGGCGTTCTCCGCTGTCATACTGTATATCCTCTCACTTGGTGTTGTATGACTTCCTGTAACTGTTACAATGCACAGTGGTGTTTTGTGTGTGTAGCCTGTTTAATTAAAAACCTTTAAATAAAGACTTATTTCATAGTGTAATCTTCATGTGTTTTATCCAAAGAACACTCTCTGCTGAATAACTTGCTAATTATATTCACAGTATTCACTCACTGGGTCTTTAGGGATTCGCTAGCTTAGCTTAGCTCGTAGCCGAGTTACGAGCAGCATGGCTTCTTCACCTGTCCCTCCCGCATTTTCCTGCTCAGTGTGTAAGATGTTTTGCTACTCCTCGGCCTCCTTTAGTAATAACGATACTTGCAGGAAATGTAGCCTGTTTGCAGCTCTGGAGACCAGGCTCAGTGTCAGTTGCAGCTGGTGCCTACTCCTCCCTGAGCCTGGTTCTGCCGGAGGTTTCTTCCTGTTAAAAGGAATTTTTTCCTTCCAGTTGTCGCCAAATGCTAACTCATAGGGGGTTGTCTGATTGTTGGGGTTTTCTCTGTATTATTGTAGGGTCTTTACCTTACAATATAAAGTGCCTTGAGGCGACTGTTGTTGTGATTTGGTACTATATAAATAAAATTGAGTTGAATTGAATTTTCTTATGTATTCTGAACCTGGCATAAAGGAGTGTCTCCTTTTTTTTGTTCCAACTTTCGCTCAAAATGTGTACCATTGTCCAGCTGACAGCTCATAGAGAGCTATACCTATACAATCTGGGTTTATGGTACATACATTACAACATTCGGGTGCCTCATTTCCACTGGGTGAAAATCAGGCATGTTCGAATGAATGAACTGTGTTGTATTTTGAGCTTAAACTTAAAAGACACATCTGGGAACAAGTGAGACTTGTTACAAATGGGTATTATGTGGGACCTTTAATCCAGAAGATGTGAAAGACTAGAAACTCTTCATGTGGTATTTAATATAAATGCATACTGTCTAATTTTAAAAGATGGGGGGAAAACATGCCCCGTGTTTGGCAGTTTGGCTGTCACTAATTTATTTTTTTTTTTTTTACAACAGACAGTACCATATTTGGACAAGAGGGTAGTACCACCTAGTTAGATTGGTTAGCAAGGTACCACCATACTTCACTAATAATGTGATTATCTTTTAGTATAAGTGTATAATGCAAAACAGTAAGACACAACAATCAAGTGAGCTATATAAAAGATAGTGACAAAGCTATCTCTGCTTTAGCTTTATTTTATCCAGCAAGTTGCCAATTGGTCAGCAAAGACTTGTGGTTTTGACTTGACACATGCTCAGGCCAAAAGAAAGAAGGCTGTGAGGAGAAAGCAAAATCCCAATATAATTTACTTCATAGGGAACATTGACTGTGATGTTAAGTTTTAAGGCGTTGTTGCCTTTATTCACAAACTGTCCTTATTGCTGCTAGAAAACTCAAACAAGGTCTAATTGTTCATGAGAAACTTAATTCTAACCCTAAATTTATTCAAGCTGAAATACAGTTTATACGTATCATACAATTATAAAAGTGAAAACAAATTACCTGTATGTGGTAATTGTAAATTTATGATCTGTGCATGCCATCATGCCCTGGTACACAAAGCACTGAAAAGTCAGGGGTTTTTTGGGCGCACACAAGTTTTGCTCACTACCCATCACAACAGATTTGCTTTCCTGTGATTTTGTCCACTTGTCCTAAATGCAAATCAGACTGAAGGATGGCCATTTTGACATAGTCGAGGAGATCAAGCATCGAGCGTATAGGCACAAGTGCAAGTTGGCAGAACAGGACTTCCTTTGCACAGTCTAAAAGTAGGAGCTACACTGAAGTGACCCAGAGGTGCATGAGAAGATTATCTTGAAGAGGGATATCAACCAAATTTAAATCGGGTTCAGATCGCAATTTTTTTTTTTTTTTCTTGGTGGGCCATTCCCAGAGCATTTTGGTTTACATCCTTACTACTTTTTGAAGTTTGATATAAGAAGAAAGCAGCCAGCAGAGTCTCTCTTTGTTCCTGGGTGGATTAACACTTTGTCAAGATTTCCTTTTTACATCCATTTTTCTCTTCAGTGTGAGCAATAGATTCTTTTGGCAAGGTCCTGACAGGTTCCTGAGCTATGCTAAGCCAAGACAGTCACATTATAAGCAGACACAAACCTAACCCAAGTCCTTTTGAACCATGGAAGTTTTCAAGCAGTTGGCTGAGAAGCAGACATTTGATTTCTCAGATGGGATAATGGTATTTGAAGTAAGCCTAGTCTATGTCCTTACAAAATCTAAACCTTCTCACCTATGATTAAAAATGACTCATTAACAAACAGCTTTATGACTCACAAGTAAAGGTCACTGTGAAATATCACAAAGACATAGTTTTTACTACACCAAATAGAGTTAATATGTATCCTAATAAGATGGCTCTTAATGACAGGGGTAATATTCTTACGTTAGATGAATTGTTGTGTTTCAGCCTGTCTGTGTAAATGTCTTTCTTATTGAATCTCCAGCATGAGCATTAGGGTTGGGAGACCAGGACTAAATGAGGGGAATGACTTCCTCTGTTCTCCTCCTATCATGCCCTACTTTTCTTCTGCAAGCTCAGGATTGCTTTCCCTAATACTCCTTTCCCCCATTTCTACTAGTCTCTCTCTTTCATTTCCTCTTATCCAAATGTTTTTTCTTTACTCTCTCTACCTTTACTACATTTGATCTCTCCTACCCTGTTACTCCAGTCCCTCCAGCCATCCGCACACTGCACTGCCCTCTAAACATGCTTGTTGTTTAACCTCTCAGTCACTAAAAAGCTGCTAGGCAGGCAGGATTTTTAGAAATTCATGAATAGCTCAGTGAAGTAATTCTAAAGGTGTATTAAGATTTGATGACTTATAGACACCACACATACATGTTTCAAATACAAATCTGCAAACCTGTAAATCTGTAACTCAGTGTGAAGCAAACCAGCACACTAACTGCTTGCTCTCTATAGCTATAATACTGAAAAACATTAGGGGTTCTCACAGAGCAAAATTTTGGACCCACCCTGAATCTGAAAAAACTAACTGAAACTAAAGTGAATAAAATGAGGGAAAACCAGACTTAAGGATACAAGGTTGTGCAGTTGTTAGTACTGAGAACTGTTGCTTTACAGAGAGAAATTAAATTGGCCATAGGTGTGGATGCAAGCTAGATAAAGTGCCTAAGTGCATAGAATAATGTGCTGTATGAAAATGGGTGAAACAGAGTCTGTGGCTTATAGTGTAACGTGATTTAAGTGGTGAATAAGACTAGAAAAGAGCTATATATTAATGCCAGTCCAAAATATGGTGGTACTAAACAGAACCAAATACATACAAAACAAACACACTGTCAGCAGAAAAGACTAGCACTAGCACATCAAGTCCCTTGGCGTTAGTGCTCACACTTTGTCTGCTTTAAAAAATGTCTTTTGGCTTTCTTAAAATATGTGACTTACATTGAATCCAAAATATCAAAAGAAACAAACAAAACAAACCCCTGAAAAATCACAGTGGATCCTCTTCCACGGTTAACATAGTAATGTGTGTGATTAAAAACAGTTGAGCTGTAGCTCTGTTTTCTTTAATCTAAGGTATTTTGCTTGCCATGTGTGGAAACATTAAAAGACTGAGAAGTGCTTAAGCAGGGAAAATAAAATTAACATTAAATGGACTGACATTTAAATTGCATTTTCCTAGTCTTACTGACCACTCAGTTTTACACTACAAGCCACATTCACACATCCACACAGCACTTTATTCTTTATCTATCACAAAGATACCAATAAAGACATCAAGAGCAATTTTGGGCTCATTATCTTTACCAAGGACACTTAGACACGCATAATACATTTTGTCTAAAAAATGTTGCTAAGCACAATCAGTCATGTTTCCAGTAGGAATTATCTTACATGAAAAAGCACCTTGGCATGCCTGTGGTTGTCAACTGGTGCTATATAATAAAAACTGGCTTATTTGAATTGAATGTATTTTTCTAGCAGAAGAGTCAACATCTCTGGTTAGTGGTTGGGTGAAGCCATTTATTATCAAACAATTGTGTTTGCCCTTTTTAAATCATAATGACTACAGAAACTATCCAAATGATTCTGATCAAAAGTTTACATACCCTAGTTCTTAATACTGTGTATTGCCTCCTTTAACATCAATGACAGCTTGAAGTCTTTTGTGGTAGTTGTGGATGAGGAACTTTATTTTCTCAGATGGTAAAGCTGCCCATTCTTCTTGGCAAAATGCCTCCAATTCCTCTAAATTCTTGGGCTGTCTTGCATGAACTACACATTTGGTGTACTTTTCATCATAGGCCTTGTTGACTCCTCTCCAAATGTAGTGTTTATGGTTGTGGCCAAAATGCTTAATTTTGGTCTCATCACTCCAAATAACTTTGTTACAGAAGTTTTGAGGCTTTTCTCTGTGCTGTTTGGCATATTGTAAAAGGGCTGCTTTGTGGCATTGATGTAGTAATGGTTTTCTTCTAGCGACTCGACCATGCAGCCACTACCTTCTTATTGTGCATCTTGAAACAGCCACACCACTTTTTTTCAGAGAGTCCTGTATGACAGCTGAAGTTATTTGTGTTTTTTCTTTGCATCCCGAACAATTGGAGCCCAGAAACTCGCTGACTTTTTATACACATACACTAATTACAAGCAAACAGATCACAGGTGAGGATGGTTACCTTTAGTAGTCATTTAAACCTGTGTGTGTCAACTTGTGTGTGCGTGTGTTATCATGCCAAAACTTCCAGGGTATGTAAACTTTTGATCAGGGTCATTTGGATAGCTTCTGTTGTCATTATGATTTAAAAAGGGCATACACAATTGTTTGATAATAAATGGCTTCATTAAACCACTAACCATGAGTGAAAGAAAAAGTTTTGGAGAAAAATTTTTCAGAGAAATTTTTCATATTCTCTGAAAAATGGCCAAAAACAAAAATCACAAATTCTGCCTGTATAACTGTATGTATTTAGAAGGCACCGTTCTATGAAATTCTGCTGTTCATGTAGTTCCATCAGCCTACTAACAATATTTTATCTTACCTATTCTTCCATCCCACTCTTCTTTTCTCCTTCCATCCGATCCTGTGTGTTGTTTTGTGGTGATGGTTGGTGTGTAACAATCCAGGTTGATAGTAGAGTTGCCAGTACAACATAGCCAGTAGCCAATTGCTCATGCCATGTCAGGGACTCAGAACTGACAGTAGGTTGAGCTCAAACTAGTTTAGAGTCTAGTTTAACAGTGCTTTCTTAGGTGATGGTAATACATCAAGAGATCCATCCATCCACCAGTCTATTCATACATCTATCTAGACATACATGCATGAATACATACATACATACATACATACATACATATGTACATACACATAGCGATCAAGCAAAGCAACTTTCTCAGCCATGCTCCCATGCAGCCATTATTACTCTAGTTCAAATTTATCACCACATAAATCCAATCATTGACCTCTCATCCTTTTACAGCTTCTAACATCTTCACTTGAAATTACTTTGTGTTTATGAAACCAAATTTCTACTCTGTGTAATTTTGGGAAGCTAGACAGATCAAAGAATCTCTGGTTTACACTCACGTTTTGCTTAGACTGTATGAATTGGGACAACTCATTCATTTGTTGACTAAATCATATTTGCTAATCCACTGCAAGTGTCTGGTCTCTTCAGAAGGCACCCTTCACCCAGTTCTGCCATCCTTCATTCAGTTCCTTCATTCTTCTTTCACTCAACTTTAAGCAATATTTCCTTTCTGCCCAGTTCTTTAAATGATTTACCCCTTTCCCTTCCATCCTATCTTGAATCTCCTCCTTCTTTCTTATCTTGTACCTATATTTTTATATTGGCATAGCAACAGGTTCTTGAAAGTCTTTTTGAATGTGGCATTGCACAGTGCATAACAAGCTGGGTTGATAGTAGAGTTAACATAACATAGCCAGTAGCCAATTGCCCACACGGTGTCTGGGACGCAGGACTGGCAGAAGGTCGAAATCAACACCATCACATTATACGGTGTCCATGTAATGATGAAAGCCAGCAGGATGGCAAAGATAGTCTTGGTTACCTATAAAGAATTGGAAGAAAGGAGAGAGGGGAAGAGTAAACTGGTCACGAAAGAAATGAACAAAGGACAATACTCAGTCGACCACTGTAGTTCACTAGTAGTTGGAAAATTATTTTGCTTAGAATTAAAACTTGCTTCAGATAGATAATCTGTTAACTTTGTGTCAGCTCTTTGTTGCAGTTGTAAAAATGTGCATTTCTTACACACTGCAGTGAGATGACAATTATGTAACTCACAGACTTAATGTTCATTGTGAAGTACTGACCATGTTAAACACTAACTGATGTGTTAAACCCCTGCAAGTAGATTATTATGTTAAGTATACATAATATGTATTGTGTAAAAAGTGAAAATGTTTAAAACCTTTTGGTATGAGGTATGTTAAGAAAAAGGTCCAAAAGTTCAGAATTATTCTACATCCCAATTAATATTTGCACAGTAACCGACAGAAAAACAGACATTCAACATTCAACATTAGATAGAACATATCTGTGCCCTGTGTCACAGGTCATGTCAAGGCTAAGATAGCATTAAAGCATCTTAAAGATGAGATAATAGTGGAATCTACTTAACAATTCTTACTATGGTTGTTACTCCTGGCAAACTCCACTCCTACTAGCAGACTGCATGCAACAAGTCACTGCTATCCACCTTGTAGTTTAATTTCATCATGAACCACTGACTTATATAGACTGGCTTGTACCTTAAAACAAAGCAAATGATTAACAGTAAGAAACAATTTATGTAGCAATATAAATAAATAAATAAAAAAAAAATATATATAAATAAATAAGTTTTGCTAAGTCATATTTTCTTACTGTACATAACTGTCTATTCTTTGCTGGTAGAGAGGCTGAGTCAGATACTCAAATCTGTATAATCAGTTCCTACATCATTTCCATTGGTGTAAGAGACATTATAAATTGATGACACCCAAAGAATCCTGAAAACATCAACAGGAAAATTCAGTGGCAAAAATGACAGTTGGCCCCCAGTGCCCCAAAGAGCCAATCAACAACCAAAGTAGTTTAGTCAATCACTTTGTTGCACTGACACGAGCACAGTAGAGGTTCACTAAAGTGGAGGAAGACATATCTCTCTGACCATTACTGTAAGAAAGATGTATGTAAGTGTACTTTTTAAAATCTTTTTCTTGGAATTCTGTATGACATGACTCATACAGTGCTCTGATGGGAAGCGCTGATCGTTTTGGCACTCTGGATGGACCTGTTATGAACCCAGTATGTTGTGGAACTTTGTGCATGCATTGTAAAAGTGCAATTTGCATGAAAAAAGAAGCTCTTTGAACCTTACTTTGGGCAAAAAGGCACAAATGTTTCAATCATTTTTCATCAGATCAATCTGGTGATTGAATACATAAAGTTTATATGCACCCACAACTGCTGAAATCAATGCTGAGGATCTCTTCCCACTCATTTCAGTAGGGGTTTCAAAATAACAGCCCCAAGATCTTGCAAAAGAACCTTGGGAAGACTTGCATCTATAAGGACTCATCTGATTTGTAATAGTTTCATTTTTCAGCTTGACAGTGATCCCAAATACACTGCCAATGCAGTAAAACCATCCCTGGATGGATAGAAAAACAGACAATAGAACAGGATTGGCCTTCACAGAGCCCAGACCTCAACATTATTGAAGCAGTGTGGGAACATCTTGACAGAGAAAGGAACACAAGGCAGCCAACATCCAAAGAACTTTGAATGGCCTGGAAGAAGCCTGGAGAACTATTCCTGAAGACTACTTAAAGAAATGACAAGAATGCTGCTTCAGAGAGTTCAGGCTGTGTTGAAGAATAAATGTGGTCATCCCAAATATGGACTTTCAAGCTCATTAGAACTATACAAACTCTGTTTTTGCCTTCTATACTATATTTCCACGTCTGTACATGTTTCAAAAAAATTCTGCACCTATTCCCCATTTTCGTAGCAAAATATAAAGAAATTAGAGGTGACCCAATACTTCTGCACAGTACTGTACTGAGAAAAGAGATTAATGGGTTAGCTTAAGCTCGGTAAGAAACATGGTGTATAAATTATGTTGAGCTTTAGGTCAGATTTGTCAGTGTTACGAAGGTGGTTCTCTTTTTACCTGGCTGAATCACCATGGTAACTTATCCTGAAGACATCACCTGGTCCAGAGCAGGTTATGTTCAGAGTTTAAGTTTAAAATCAGCTGGAAGCACCACTTTTTCATTAATTCTTTTATTTACAGTATGTTTCAAGTTCAATATAGATTCTTTGCTGCAGGACTACATTTTATATATGCACCTTGTGAGCCAAACCTTACTGATTCCACCAATTTCAGTCCCACTGTAAAGTTACAGCAGTGCAAACTATCACTTGATATACACATATCCATCAGCACACAGTCTATTACATATCTTAAGCTTATGTAGTATATTAACCTACTTTCTTTTCTCTGGCAGCCATCTGTCTTTTCCTTCTCACTTGGCTTCTAGCAATGCTTGCAAATTTTCTTGCCACAGTTCGGGGACGACTGATTGGGATCGAATGCCTCTCGGCTCCATCTACAGGTGGAACAATCTCTATAGCTGTGATGCATTCATCTCCAGACTGCTTCGTCACAATCTTTATCTTGGACCACCTTGAAGTGGGATTGATCTTGTGCATGGCAGACTTGGTTGCTGTTGTGGGTACTGGAGTGGGGTTTGCTAGAACCTGTAACAAAACAGAGTATTGTTAGGACATTTCATAGCAAGTTTGACCTGCTAATTCTACAGTGTGCCTTTTGTCCTGTCTCCCTCCCCTCACCCCCAACCATTTGAGGCAGATGGCTGACCCTCCCTGAGCCTGGTTCTGCCAGAAGTTTCTTTCTGGCAAAAGGGAGTTTTTCTTTCCCACTGTCGTCAAGTGCTTGGTCATAGGGGGTCATGTGATTGTTGGGGTTTTTCTGTATTACTGTAGGGTCTTTACCTTACAATATAAAGCACCTTGAGGCGACTGTTGTTGTGATCTGACACTATATAAATAAAACTGAATTGAATTGAACTGAATTGAATTGCTGGGTGTTAGGGCACATAAAGTTAGGTAACATACATATATACAAACCACACTAGTGCAAGAGGTTTTTTCTTACTAAAATATTTTTTTCTGTCTATTAAAATTTTTTGATTTAATCACTTTTATTAAAGTTATTTTTCTACAAAAGATTGCAGCAAATTCTACAAGATTACAACAATGAAAATCATAAACTTCAAATTCTCTCTCTCATCCAAACACACACAAACAAACAGAGCTGATCCCCGGCTGATCCCCGGCTCCTCCAGTCCTACATGTCAGTGGCTAGTAAAGGGCCAGAAGTAAAACAGTGCTTACAAGAGTTCAGAACAGATTTTAATTTTATTTTTTAATGTGTCCAGTGTGCCAGATATTTATAATGCACCAATAGTCTTGTAGAAGGTGGTTGAGTATCCAAAATCCAAGGATTAGCCTTAGTCAAGCCATAGAGATACCTAGCATAAGGACTGAAGTGTTGTGCTGCAAAGAGTGCACCATACCATGTGTCTTGGTCTGTGCCTGCTGAGACTGTTGTTTCCTTTGTCGTGGTGGGCCAACAGTCAGTCTGATATTGTGAAAAACCGTACAAATCACATGCCAAGTCATTTCACATGTTGTCACTATGCAATGTCTTGCTTTGCATGTATGTCAATGAAAGCCATAAAAGGAGATGTGAAATGTCTCTTATGCTATCTGCTATTTAGACACAATCCTATGATATTATGTAGGTGCACTTTCTAGAACATGCGCTTCAACTGGTAGCAGCAAAGTCTGGTAGCTCTGATCTTTTTACTTTTTACTTTATTTTTGTTGTATTTTTTGTATTTTTATCAATTTCTTTTTGTCAAGTACTGATGGATACTTCTGTGGGGAGAAGAGTTTACTCAAGAGAAGAGCTTCTTTCATTGAGGCGGAGCAAATCTGGAAGATACCACCCTATTCCAGCTGAGATAAAGAGGTGTTTTCGTGGTTGCCGTGCTGGTGCAAAGGTGAAGGCTTGGAAGTGGAGATATAAGCCCTTTCTGCCAACAGTCATCATGGGAAATGTCAACTCTCTGCCCAACAAAAGTGATGAGCTGGAGATATTGGTGAAGACTC
>VUQS01069559.1:0-10707 GCA_015108495.1 Heterochromis multidens
AACTTTTTTCACTTTGTCATTATGGGGTATTTTGTGTAGAATTTTGAGGTGAAAAATGAATTGAATCCATTTTGGAATAAGGCTGTAACATGACAAAATGTGGAACAAGTGAAGCTCT
Source organism: Heterochromis multidens (assembly GCA_015108495.1). Taxonomy (NCBI): domain Eukaryota; kingdom Metazoa; phylum Chordata; class Actinopteri; order Cichliformes; family Cichlidae; genus Heterochromis; species Heterochromis multidens. The sequence continues at coordinate 119 of VUQS01069559.1, forward strand.
GTGAATACTTTCTGGATGCACTGTACCTTGTTGAATTCAGTTGGCTAAACCCACAAAGAGCAGTGAATATTGGAGTAAAAACACAGGTCAGCTGATCACACCTTCACAAAACAAATGATTATGTGACTTATTTCAGAATAATTATTTTCTCTCTTTAGAAGGTGAAGGCTTAAAATGAAGACACCACTTGACTCTGTCCCAGTATCTTCTCAACTGTGCTGTGTACTCACAGCCACTCCTGCTACACAAATTATGTATTGACACTGTTACTAAATGAACTTTTTCTGCATTGTGCTCTGTAAATAAAAATAACAAAACATAAAGAAAACAAAAGAAAGAAAAAAAATCTAAAGAAAAACAGATTGAACCATCTAATTCTAGAGCAAAGAAATTGCTGTAACAAACATGTATCCAACATGTGGTGATACAGTATGAGCAGTGAAACTTACCTGTGATGCCCCAGCCAGTAATTACACAGGCAGCTGGCCTCTTCTCCCACTTGTTACCTAGCTCTGGCAGACACACAGCTCCAGTGTGAGGGTTGAATGCCACACATTTCCCCTCTGTGCCTTTGAGCCGTAGCAGGGCTATATCATACTCCCAGCTTTGACTGTGGTACTTTCTGTGGATGATGATGCGTTCTGGGGACAATTTGTGTTCAAAGTCATCCTGTTCCTCAGTGTGGTAGTCACCAAGACGTAAGACATATCGTGTTGGGTCTCTGCCAAATCTTAAGATGAAAAGAAAATCAGAAATGATGGTCTTAAGCAATGGCCACTATTTAATGTACAGTCTTACAGCTTAGGGGGGATTTAATAATCAAATACAAAGCACATAAACATTAGGCTTAATAAAATTAAAATATAATGAAAAGTTGAATATAAGAAAGCAGACTAGCTTTCTAATTTCTGATGTATTTGACCGTCTTAAAGTCGTACTTTTAATATTTCTTGTTTGGTTTTAGATGTGTTTAATTTATTGGGAAGAAATACAAATATGATTTACCCTAAAAATGTTCACACCTAAGCTGGGGCCCCCATCACAACTCGTGCCTAAATTTGTGCTCAGTTTTCTAAAATTATTCACAGTGTTTACAGGTTTTAATATCAATGCATAGCTACAAAAAAGGACCTAGTGATATAATTTTTAATATGTTTAATATTCCTAATGATAAAACATGACTGTTAGAGGGCACTGTCTCCTACCTCTTGAAGCAGTGGGCAGCAGTAACAAGCCAGCAGGGGTTGATGAGTGATGCGCCACACAGAGGATGATTGCCTTTAGACTGAGACCTGAGCCACAGGGATACTTGCCAGGGCCACTCACCCCTGAAATCAAAGAGAGACAATTCAGAGTGAGTCTCTCAGAGCTGTTTCAGTCTAAAAACACTGTAAAATTACGATGACTTCTCTAGCAGTAAAAATAGTCCACTAACATGACATTCATGAGTGCAGATGTGCATGTATGTTAACCTTAGTGACTTTTCTCCTCCTATGATTCTACGTTGACGACGCTGATGACTGAGTCTGAGGCCACAGGTCTGCATCGCAGTGGCACCATCTCCCACCGGATCTAGCGTGTAATCACAGATGACACCTGCGTCCTCACTGTGGCGGCAATCATGGCCTTCTTGTCCTTCAGCTGGACACTGACCTAAAGATGTTTCAGTTCCTAAGCATCGCACATTGTCCAGATGAATTGGACCTTGACCCTCACCAAAATACGCCATGGATCGAGCTTTAGCCACACCTCTGAAAGAACAACATGCAGACACAAAAAGAATCCTCAATTATTTTCATTCTTTTTTTGTTTCATATGTAAATATATAATTTTGTGTAGCACATGTGCTGTATTGTTACTACCACCTGCCACTGTAATTCCACATTCACCCATTCATACACACATTCATGTAGTGCTTTATTCTATGCCTTTATGCACTCTGTAACTACCACACACACACTACAATAGCCAGCTATATGAATCATAAACATAATTAATAGTTAAATAGTTAATGTGTGTGTGTGTGTGTGTGGGGGGGGGCTGCATTCTGCTGCATATGTGGTGAAACATCAGTAGAACTTAAACCACCATAATAACACTGATTTTTTGAGGTGTACTTTCAACCTCAGTATCCTGTGATGACTCTCCTAGTCTGTTTTGTTGGGTTATGTGACTAATTGGTGGCACAGATTAATTCTAGCCAGCTGGTCGTCACCAGGGCAGCTGACCTGGTTTTTCTCTCTCTCCACATGGTAAGCAGGCTCCCTGGCTGGACTTCCGATTTTCTGCTCACTTAACCAACACATACACCTTACTACTGATTTACTGACCTTTCTGTTTCCACCTCTTGTAAATAAAACAGTCAATGCATATCTTATTAGTTGAAACAGAGTCAAGCGTTTCAAAAAGTGAAGATGTTGCCATTAAAGAAGGAGTGAACATTACAGACTTGACCTAGTGAAGGAGGGTAAACTTTCAGCAGATTCTGCTGATATTCATTCTGATACTTTTAATTTGGTTTATAACCTGAAGTTGCTGCCTAAATTTGATGAAAAGGATGTGGATACTTTTTTGTGCTGTTTGAGCATCTTAGTCAAGCCCATCAGTGGTCTGATTTAGAAAAGACCCTGCTTTTGTAGTGTGTTTTTACTGGAAAGGCTCAAGAAGCATTTTCTGCTTTAAGATTGCATGAATTGGTGCCTGAAGCATATTGTCACCAGTTCAGAAAGCTAAGGAAGTCAGAAGGGCAAACTTATGTTGAACTTTGTTGACCAATAAATTTAATTGTTTGATGGCAGCTTCTGAGATTGAAACACTAGGAGACTTAAAGGAGTTAGTTCTGTTGGAACAGTTCCAAGAAATTCTCCCTGAGCGTTTTGCCACCTACCTTAATGAACACCAGGTAAAAAAAAAAAAGTGTCTGAAGCAGTGGTGTTAGCAAATGAATACATTTTAACCCATAAGCTAAATACAGTGGCAAGGCATGACTTGGGTGGATGGGACAATTTTTCTGGTGGACATCTGGCAAAGCTGTGTGGTGTGGCTTCTTCAGCAGTTAGGTCTCCTCTGGCAGGCGGAGAAAAGATGATCACTGTAACTTTTGTTTTGGAAAGGGTCACTGGAAAAATGAATGTCCTTTATTAAAAACAAAACAAAAGTCAACCTTAGCTGGCAAAGGTCATAAGCCTGCTGCTCTTGCTGCTACTATGCAGGAAAGACGCTATAGGTGCTGTCAAACTTTATACAAAGGTTACACCTGTTGCAGCAGTTGCGGACTCAAGTTTTGCTTCTTCTGTGTCACAGTCTTCTCCCAGTTTAACTTCAGAGGAATTTAAACTGTGTCATCCTGGGGAAGAGTGGCTTGTTAATTTTTTTTGATTGCATGAGCTGTTTTAACATTTATAGTTGTGTTTAACCTCCTTAGCATGTTTAATCTTTTGTTCCTCCCCTGGAGGAACGAGAGCTGTACGGCTGCGAGTAAGAGAAGAACAGCGGTGGGCAGGGTTTAGACCTCTGCCCACCTGCGGTGAGTCCGAACCAGTATGATATTTTTTTTGGACTAAGTCGATGAGTGACGAGTGACTGCCGCTGCTTTTCTTCCACTCAAGGTGTTGGCGTCGGCAGCTGGAACTGAAGAGGCCCCTGCTGGCGTGGGAATTCTGCTGCTCCTGCACTCTCCTTCTTAACCCATTTTATATGACTATTAGTGTTCCTATGGATGGTCCGTGTGTGGGGTTTTCTTGTAGTTGTTGACCCACCGCTGATTTTTTAGATATTTTATTTGCGTTTTTATTTCTTCTTATCTTCCTGTTTAGTTTTACCCCTGGCCAGGGCTGTTTAGGTTTTTTATTGTTTTTATTGTAAATAAATTATTTTTTAATATTTTTAAATGAAAGTTAGTCTCCGCTGTTTCCTTGGCTGTCACAAACTGCTCTTTTCCTGTTCTGAAGGGTTTTTCTGCCTTCCAACTCCCCGGTTCACAAGTCTTGGCGTTGTCGGCAGGATGGGTTTAAGAGCAGTGGTGGTAGCCCAGTATGCTAGTGAAGATGATGATACCTGTGTATCCCGGCGCCCCGTGGCCCTGATGATGATGTAAAATATCAGGACTGGAAGGAGCAGATGCAGGGGTTGCTAGGATCACAAGAGTTACCTGAAGCTAGGAAGGTTGCTATTGTGTTGGGAGCGCTAGCTGGGGGGGCTAAACATCAGGTTAGCGCCGTTGGAAATAGTGAAAAAGACAAAGAATGTAAATGTGGCTGACTTGTTGGTTCAAGTGGCCATCTGTGTTGAGACTTGAGACGAGGCATTTAGATATTCAGACCACAGGATTTTTAACGAGACATTGTCTAGCAATAGGATGTCACCCAAGGAGTGCTCTGCAGAGATTGCTGGATACAAGAGTGTGGTTTGCTGCTATGCAGCAGTGCTTGAGAAGGATGGAACCCAGGCTAAGCTTGGAAGGGCCCTGGTAGTGCCAGCTGGAAGCTGCTAATGACTTGGTGACTTTATATTAGCCATGTTAGGCTGGACATGTAGATAGAGGTTAATAAGTTTACCTGGGAGTGTCTGTATGTTTGTGTGGATTAAGATTGCCCTGTTGGAAGTTATGACTCGAACTGTCACCCAAAAACTTTGTTCTGCTTATGGGTTGCCCAGATAGGAATGAGTAGTGTGCTTCCCAGCACAACCCAATGACACTTGAACGCTCCACAAGCGCAACCCCTGGACCTCTGCCATGCCTTTACAGAGAATGAGACTGAACCGTAGCAGGGACTGCTAATGTTTTAGTGTGGGGGGATGTCATCCTGGGGAGGAGTGGGTTGTTGTTTTTTTTTTTTGATTGCATAAGCTGTTTTAATATTTATAGTTGTTTTTAACCTTCTTAGCATGTTTAATCTTTTGTGTGTTTTAATTCTTATAGTTATGAGTTTTTATTGCATGAGTTTATTGTATTAATTATGTTTACTCCCGGGGTTGAGTCCACCCGGCCACTAAAAATTATTTGCACCGCCATGAGTTTATGCCCCTGAAGGACTTCATCGTTGACCAATTAAGGGAATGACTTGCACCTGTACAGAACAATATAAAAACTAGAGGTAGCTAGCACAGGGGGTCCTGGACAGAGAGTCCTGAACAGACCAGGTGCGACAGCGAAGGAAGCAGTACAATGGATAGCGACGAATTTGAATCAGAGTAATGGCAGGAGGAAAAGGGGGGCAGAAGGAGTACGACCGCAGGTGGCAGTGATTGGAGTGGGAACACCACACCGATGCCCGTGGAGCAGAGGGATGCAGACGAGGAGCGTGCACGAAGAAGTGAGAGAAATCCCGGTTGGGTTTTTTTTATTGTTTTTATTGTAAATAAATAAATAAAATGTGTCACTTCTGGGTCAGGATCAGAATGTCCCTGTTAAAATCCTTAGAGATAGAGGTGCTTTAGAATCTTACATCATTTAGTATGCTCTTCCATTTTCCTGAGAAACTGATACTGGTAGTTCTGTTCTGTTCAGAGGTATAGGGATGAGTTTGTCTGCACCTTTGCACTGTTTGGTGTTGACCTCTGATTTGATACATGGGGAGGTTTATATACATGGGGAGTGCATCCCTCTTTGCCTGTTCCCAATGTGTCCATTATCTTGGGGAATGATCTGGCTGGGGAGAATGTGTGGCCAGAGTTACCTCCATTGCTAGTAGTGTCTTTGAATCAAGTAGTGAAAGATGTCGGAGAGCAGAGTTTACCAGATGTATTTCCTGCCTGTGCAGTAACCAGGGCTCAGCAATACAACTGAAGAGGCTGAGGTAACTACCACCACTAAAGGGGAGGTTTCTTTGACTGATTTCCCTGTATTCGTCTCTCATAGCAAGTTGGTGAAGTTGGAGCAGGAAGATCCTTCCTTGAGAGAGCTTTTGAGTCAGGTCCATCCAAACAGTGAGATAAACACTGCTGCCCATGGTTATGTCCTACAAGAGGGGTTGTTGGTCAGGAAATGGTTAACGTGGATAGAATTTTGCTGGAGAGGCAATTTTTCAAGTGGTGATGCCAGTTAAACTGAGGGATCAGGTTTTGCAGACTGCTCATGATGGTGCAACTAGTCACCTGGGGGTGCAAAAGACCTACAACCATGTGCTGCAACATTTTTATTGGCCCCGGTTGGAAAAAGGACATCTCTGCATATATTAAAATTTGTCACACGTCAGTTAATTGGAAAACCCAAACCAAAAATCTAAGTGGCTCCCCTGTGTCCTATTCCAGCAATCTCTTCCCCTTTGGAGTATCTGCTGATTGACGGTGTTGGCCCTCTTTCAAAGTCCAAGTCCGGGAGTACCTGCTGATGGTAATGTGCCAGTCAACTCTGCACCCAGCAGCATATCATTTGAGAAATATAATGGCCTGTGGCCTTTCTGTGGTGAAGACTTTGAGTCAGTTTATTTAAATTTTTGGTATACCTAAAGTGATTCAAACAGATCAGGGCACAAATTTCACATCCTGCATGTGAGGAAGTTGAGGAAGTTTTGAAACAGCTTTGCATTAAACATGTTACCTCCAGTGCCTACCATGCACAAAGCCAGTGTGCCCTAGAAAGGTTTCATCAGACCTTAAAGTCATTATTGAGGTCTTATTGTACAGAACTGGACCGAGACTGGGAGGAAGAGTTACCTTGATTGATCTTGACTGTTAGGGAAGTAGTTCAGTCTAGCACTTGCTTTAGTCCAAATGACCTGGTTTTTGGTCACCATGTTCGGCAGTGTTACAGGAGGACTGAGATCTTCCTGATCCCCCAGTTAACTTGCTGGATTACATTAATGGGTTTAAACATTGGCTCTACATAGCTGGTCAAAGGGGCCAGGGAAAAACTAGTGGCTTCTCAAATGAAAATGAAATGCCTTTATGACCGGCATGCTGAGCAGCATGTCTTTAGCCCCGGGGATCAAGTGTTGGCCTTTTTGCCTCTGGTTAATTCACCTTTCCAGGCAAAATTTGTGGGCCCTTACTCTGTTTTGGGCAAGATTTCAGACCAGAACTATATTATTTCTACCCCAGATAGGAAGAAGTCCACTAAGCTGTGTCATTTGAACCTGTTAAAGCCTTATTTTTCTCACCATTGCTCGACAGGAGCGGCAGCTATTATTAAACCAGTGGTACTGGAATCTGCTGATTTACTCTCAGGAACTGCTCAGTCCCAGGTGGGAGTAGCTGGAGAGGACTTGGAGGCACCTGATGGTTTGACACAAAGTCTTCTTAAGAATTCTGAGTCTCTGAATAATCTTGATTTACTGTTAGGACATGCAGAAGAGTCTAGAAGGAAAGAGCTACGCACTCTAATTCTGTCTCACACCTCAGTCTTCTCAGATGTTCCCACTCGCACACATTGCACAGAACACAATACTGATGTAGGGGATGCTGAGCCCATTCGCCAGTGTTTCTTGTGAAAAAAGAGAACTGTTGGAGTCAGAGGTTAAATGCATGTTGGAACATGTCTGGCAACTGTTGTTGTGATTTGGTGCTATAGAAATTAAATTTAATTGAAATGAATTGAGCATGATATTACAGAACCCTCACAGTCTAGTCGGGTTTCACCTTGTCTATTGATTGGTAAGCCTGATGGAACATTTAGACCTTGTACAGATTTCCGTAAGGTGAATGCTGTTACCAAACCAGACAGTTATCCACTTCCTCGAATGGAAACATTTGTGAGTAAATTTGACCTACTTAAGGGTTACTGGCAAGTACCGTTGACACCACGTGCTACAGAGATCGCATCCTTCATTACACCATCTGTATTATTTTCCTACAGTTATGCCACTTCAGTTGAAAAATGCTCCTGCAACATTCCAGCGCCTAATGAATTATGTTGTTTCTGGTTTGGAAGGGTGTGCTGTGGCCACAGTGACTTACTTGGGCAAAGTGGTTGGACAGGGGTAGGTATGTCCAAGTAAGAACCAAAATGGAAGCTGTTGATTAGTTCCCTCCTCCCACTACTAAGAAAGAACTTCTGCGATTTCTTGGAAGGGTGAGTTTTGTGAGAATTTCTCTGCAGTGGTTGCTCCTCTAACTGACCTAGTAAGTCCCAAGGTTAATTTCCAATGGTGAGATTGCCGTCTGAAAGCCTTTGAAGATGTCAAGACTATTCTTTCCACTGCTCCAGTGCTTGTGGCTTGGGGTGGGTGCAGCTCAGAAGGTAGAGCAGGTCATCTACTAATTGGAAGGTTGGCGGTTCAATCCCTGGCTGCTCCAGTCTGCATGCCAAATATCCTTGGGCAAGATACTAACCCCAGGTTGCTCTCCGATGCATCCATCGAAGTGTGAATGTGTGTGAATGTTAGATAGAAAGTACCTAAGCATAGAAAAAAAAAGTGCTTGTATGAATGGGTGAATGAGGCATGTTGTATAAAGCACTTTGAGTGCTCAGGTAGAGTAGAAAAGCGGTATATATAAATATCAGTCCATTTACCATCTGGGAGATCCTTTCAAGTTGAAAGAAGACACTAGCAACGTGGGTGTTGGGGCAGTATTGTTGCAACAGGATGCAGCAGGTATTGAGCGTAAGCTACTTCTCCCACAAGTTTAATTTCTGCCAGTTAAACTATTCTATTGTGGAGAAGAAGGCACTTGCTTTAATTAGGGCTTTGAAACATTCTGAAGTGTATTTGAGCAGTTGTGAGAGTCCTCTTGTGGTATATACTGACCACAACTTATAGGACGTGTTTTCCTTCTCACTCAATGTTTACCTTTCCACTCAATCACAATATTTCCACTCAACATTCTTATTTAATATGTCATGCAATATGTGAACTCAATGTCACTAAATATCTTACCGTTCAACACATTTCCTTAATATCATGTAATAGGCAATGTTCCAAGTATAGTTAAGAGAGACATGTGTGTACATAGGAGCTAATGTTCCACATCTGGTGGGGTCCATTCAGTGACATGGAGTAAGGAAAACAGAGTCGTAAATAAGCAAGAGAAGAGGAGTTCAGGCGCCAGAAAGTCTAACCTAAACGGACACTAAAAGAAGACACAAAGCAGAGACCCCCTCTCATGATGAGAAACACATGTGGGGAAGTCCACTGTAAGTTGGTCAAGCAGCAGAGATTGTTGTTCTTCTGGGATAGCATGTACCAGAGAAACCTTGGCAAAGAAGATATCTCAATGTATAATGTATATTAATTGTCTCAACATGAATAAAGAAACTCATCACTACAACAACCCTCTGAGTTTTTGAACTCTTTACAGAACCCAAATCGACACTTGATGAGATGGTGCTCGTTTTTACAGTCTTACCATCTGGACATCCGACATCTGAAGGGTTCAGTAAATGTGATGGCTGATGCCCTATCTAGAGCTTAACGTTCATTACAGTATACATATATATTTTTTTTTAGTTTCATCAACTTCTGGTGTTTCCATCTTCTATTCTCTTAAATATGCTTCATAAGTACCAAGTTGCTGAGAGGGGAGTTGGTGAATAGCAGAGTTGGTGTAAAAGGGAACTGAGGTATCACTGGTATAATGGTAAGTGCATTTCATCAGCTTATCTGTAAAGATGACTGCAAATTTTGCCATTAGTTGGTCAGTCTTCAGCGGACTCTGTTTTATGAGGGGATGTGATGACCCTCCTAGTCTCTTTTGTTGGGTCATGTGACTAATGGTTGGAGCAGATTAATTCTAGCCAGCTGGTTGTCATTAGAGGCTGACTGTGGTTTCTTTCTCTCTCTCCACATGGTAAGCAGGCTCCCTGGCTGGCTGGAATTGTTGGAGTAATGAGTTTTTGTATATATATATATATATATATATACACACACACACACACATACACACACACAGTTGTGCTCATAAAATCGTAATGACAACAGAAACAATCCAAATAACCCTGATCAAAAGTTTACATACCCTGGAAGTTTGGCATGATAACAGACACACAAGTTGACACACACAGGTTTAAATGACTACTAAAGGTAACCATCCTCACCTCACCACTGCATGTTTCATTCAGTGCTGCACTGACATTGTTGGATTCCGAGCCATGGGGAGAAGATAGTTGAACTTTATAAAACAGCAAAAGGATATAAAAAGATATCCACGGAATTGAGAATGCCAATCAGCAGAGTTCAAACTCTAATTAAGAAGTGGAAAATGAGGGATTCTGTTGAAACCAAGCCACAGTCAGGTAGGCCAACAAAAATTTCAGCCACAACTGCCAGAAAAATTGTTTGGGATGCAAAGAAAAACCTACAAATAACTTCAGCTGACATACAGGACTCCGAGAAAAGTGGTATGGCTGTTTCAAGATGCACAATAAGGGGACAGTTGAAGAAAACTGGGCTGCATGAGTAGCTAGAATATAACCATCACTACACCAATACCACAAAGCAGCCCATTTATAATATGCCAAACAGCACAGAGACAAGTCTCAAAACTTCTGGAACAAACTTATTTGGAGTGATGAGACCAAAATTGAACTTTTTGGCCACAACCATAAACGCTACATTTGGAGAGGAGTCAACAAGGCCTATGATGAAAAGTACACCCTCCCTACTGTGAAACACGGAGGTGGATCGCTGATGGTTTGGGGATGTGTGAGTTAT